>JAOWBL010004784.1:0-10796 GCA_028564865.1 Zenarchopterus dispar | reverse complement strand
GGATTAAAGTGCAATTGAACAGAACTGATTGGTAATCATTGCTTTTATAAACTGTGGAAATAGACAGAGGAACATCAGAAAGAATGACTTAAACAATGAGTTTGGATTAGAGAGCAAAACACTAAAGTAAAGCCGTCTTGCTGATTGAACATATGCCAATGTTCATTTTTGTTTCAGACTCTTGAATGTCATTTCAACTTTTAAATTCATGCGCATGTTGTATTATACCAGGCTTAACTCAGCCTTTTACTTTTAATTTGTTGTGCGGCCTGGATATTAGGATTGTTTATTGGGCCTGTGTGCTTAAACACATTAAATTTGATGTAAAACAATAACCAAAGGTGAAAGTGCTGACTGTAAGCTGTAATTGGATGCTGTTCACACTTTCAGAAAATGAACTGTATAGAAATTGTATCCCATTTATGAAAATCACCCAGGGGTACTCTAACTGGGGCCATGAGTCCTTCACTCTTTAGCTCATATAAATGATAAATGTCAACAACTCCAAATAGCCCAAAAGCTAAAAGCCAGTGTTGTTAAGCTAAACATTCAGTGCCTCTACTTTCAGGAAACTCTGTTTTTTATTTTGTACTAAATTCAGTTATGTCTAAATTGAGTAAGTATTCTTTAAAAGGGGAACCTCATTTTATCGAAAACATAATCAATATTCATTTTCTTGCACATATAATCAATTGCCAGATCAAAAACTGGAAGCTATGCTTTTATCGATCTCAAATCTTTAAAAAAAAGGACAAGTGAAAGTATTTTTTCATCTAAAATCTGTAATCAATACAGAATAAACACAGTTTAATTATAATTCATATAATAAATTGCAAGGTTAAAGCATGTGAGTAAAACCACCTTCTATCAAAGGTAGATGAAGTGGTTTCTTTCCATTCATTAGAAAATAAAACCCTTCTTGTATTGCTTAAAGAACAAAGAACAATTTTCAGTTTGATTTAAACCAGGGTAACATACAGCATAACATCCTGACATTTGGGATACACAGTAATTGTTTTTTGTTTGTTTGTTTGTTTGTTTTTTTAATAAATCACTTTTTTTAAAGCTACTTATGATAACCTTGTAAGAACTGCCTAACTTACAAGCTCTGGACAATTATGGTTGAAATTTCTCAGGTTTTAAAGAAGTAAAATAAAAACAAATATTTTTCCCATTTTTCACTTTACATTATAGAAGAACTGGAAGTACATGCTATTCCCGGATCACCTAGACCATGATATATTATTCTTAAGTTACAAAGCTGGTTATTTCATTCAAGCAAGCTGAGATCAGGCAAATAAGATTCTGTTTATCTTTTTTTTTTTTTTTTTTTTTTTTACTTTTACTTTTACTTTTTTATCTTATTGATTACTTTTTTTTAAAATACCATCTGCGGGATTTCGCCTCCAAAAGAGGAAAGGTCAGGTGTCAGAAACAGTCAGATAAAAATTTGACATATACTGCTTTGAGTGAAAGGTGTAGTAGAGGGCAGGTTAGATTTTGAGCGTGTGCTCACGTGTACTAAATTGTGTTGTGTTTGTGTGTCCACAAAAAGTAATTTTCACTTTATGCTGAACTGAGTTTTATCGATGTGACAGTCTGACAGCGCTCTTGCCTAACCTTAGCTTTTTGCTATTCCATTTGAAAATCAAATCTAAGAAATTTAAATAAATAAATAAATACAAAAAGACATTTTGTGGTAGTTTCTGCAAGTTTACTTATTAGTAAAGAGAGATCTACATGTGTACCCAAATGACCTTGTGTATCATTCATCCTCATGGGAAGCAGTCAAGGATGTTTATATTCAGCTATAACCAAAAGTATAATAGTATAATATTATATATATTTATAATATTTATATTCAGCCAGAATGTATTATTTATAATAAGTAAAATGTTCATATCTTGTACAGATTAAAAGAAAATTGTATCTTTGATATTGGCACTTGCCATCTCTTTTGATTTACTGGTTCAGTCCAGGCTGTTTGTGTAAACAAGTCCTCCACACACTGTCTAATGTACATGAACAGTGTTACATTTCGTCGCTGTAGTTCGGTGTGATATGAGGCTGGAATTATTATCTGAAAACAGAATTCGGTTTGTGCTATTGCTTGTCTTTTTTATGATTACAGTGATTTGAAACTGTAATCCCACAAGTAAATAGAAAGCCATGAGTAAGAAGAATTGTATTTAATACTTGTGAAAGTAAATCCTTGAAAAATTTTGAGGAAAATTAAAGCTAGTGACATAACATTACATTGCATAAGCTGTCTCTGCCCAATACCAAGATGTGTGATTGTTGCTGCTGTAGTCATCCAGAGATAGTTTAAGATCATAATAAAGTTTCAGATTATGACTTTTCAAAACCTTAGTTCTTAAAACCGCCATTAGTCCTAAATGATTGTAGTACTCCCAACATAAATAAACCTAAAAACATTTAGTTGGTGCTAGACTTTCTTTTGTCGAAAAACTTCAAAGAACACTCAAATGACAAACAAATGAATTGGACATTGCTTGAAAATCTGTTCATGTACTCTAAATTATGTCGAATTTTAATGATTGTAATGATTGAGAATATGGTTGTATGGATTACACAATATACTTTTTATTGCCAATGGTTCTAACAGTTCGATCTTATGTAAAACAATGTGTAGGCCAGGCCAGCAAATTAATAATCAATTATTTACTCAGTGCAGATTTAGTATAGCATTGTATCAGCCTCCACCACATACCGAAAAGGTCTGCACATTCTCAGTTTGTGGTAGTGAAATTGTAAATGACAGGAAAAAAAAAAACAACACATAAACAGGTGGTAAAATAATTGTTTCACTAAAAATTCATAATCCTAAAAAACAAACAAACAAACAAACAAAATTCATAACCCAGAGTCCATACCTCAATATTTGGGATGACTGACAAGAATTGTAAACAGAAGGTGCCCTTATAGTTCGACTGAGTTTTCTTTCTTTTAGCTAAGTAGTTTATTTTCTTTCTAGAATTTGAATTTGATAATTCCCCTTTCTTATATTTAATTAGCTGCAATATACCTAGTGCAAAAATTAAACCTGCTATCAGGAAAGTAGGTGAACATTGGTAAAGCCTTTTGTTTTTTTATTATTAAACCAAGCCTATTTAAGCAATAGCATTGAAACGTTGAAAACAAAACATATTGGTCCTATATGTGTTAAAGGGATTAAGTTAATAGTGTTAAAAAGACAGCAACTTCTTTCTGAGGACAGCGTACTGTTTATGCACTGTATTCACTTTTACTTTTTGCTTTGTTTTGAAATTGCATACAGTATTTGAACAAGTTGAGGTTGAAATGTATTACACTTCACCAAAAAGGGATTGTTTGCAAGGATGTTGGACTGAGAAATGTGGTCGCTGTTTCTCTTTTTCATTTCGTATGGGCTAATCTGAGCTCTCAGGCTAAGTTCTGTATCCTCTCTAATAAGGTAACATTATGCTGAAAGGCTTCTTTCAAGTGAAATGTATATACAAATTTATTTTTTCCATTTAAGTACAACCAGTCTGAAATAAGGTACACCCTCTAAACCAGGGGTGCTCAATCCTGGTCCTCGAGAGCTACTCTCCTGCATGTTTTAGATGTTTCCCTGCTCCAACACACCTGATTCTAATTAATGGTCATTAACAGGGTGTCATCAAAGTCTGAACAAGTCTGTCAATGTCACAGTCATTTATGTCATGGTGTGAAGAAGCAGGGAAACATCTAAAACATGCAGGACAGTAGCTCTCGAGGACCAGGATTGAGCACCCCTGCTCTAAACAGAGGATTGGACTTGATGTGAAGTAAGTTTGTCTGGCTACTTAAATTCTACAGACAGATTTGTCAAGACATGGTTATAAAGGATGCTGTTTACTTTAACACTGGTGTTTCCCCCTGAACATATCACAGACCTTTCAGTAAGACCTCAGAAAATAATTTTAACTCTAACTTTTCTACATAATCATCCTGATAACTTCTTTGCTTCATCTGATTGCAAAATCAATGATCTCCCTGTTAAAAGATTTTTTAAAAAGCAGAAAAAAATAATATCCAGTGTGTTAGAGATATCCTTAAGGACAGATAAAGACAATTTTTAGTGACCACAATATGGCCCAACAATGATGCCACTCAGAACAGAAAGTTGCTTCCAAAGGTGATGGAAAGGGGATGGAGGGGATGTGGTGGTGGAAAATGGACAGAGACAGGCTGGCAGCATCAAGGGAGCTTCAGGATTTTTTGGCAAGCAGATGCAAAAACAATGCCTTGTATTCCTCATATGCCAGGTTAATAGCTTAGGGTAGCAAGGCCAACCTTTTTTCTCATAAAAAGAAAAAAAAGCTAATGAAATTGGGAATTGATCAAATGATGTTTTGTCATCTGATGACACAAATGCTTATTTATTTATTTATTTATTTATTTATTTTTGGCTTTAATTTCAAAACTTCTGTATGGCATGAAAACCAAACAGCATATGCTAAAATAAACCATACTCATGGTGAAGCATGATTGTAAGGGAATTGAGCCTTTACTTTTTAAACTGGGCATGTGGCTTTAAATAAAGCACCTTAGTTTGACCCAAAACCAATGGGTGTTTTAAAGGCAGCAAAGGCTGACAGAATTTTTCTCCTTAAAAGGAAAACAGTGAAAGCATACATCCAACATAAAGCAATGGCTTAACCAAAAGAAGACATGATTTGACATGGTAAACAGAGTTACATGAAGCACATATCAACAATTTCCCAACAGTCATCATTTTCAAATCACTCAACCTGAGGCCTTACTAGAATGTATGGGGTGATCAGATAAGAGTTGCTAAGATAGGTTCTCCTCTTCCCATAAAAACATTTTTTAATTATTATTGGTCAAATAATTCTATCTTATTTTTTGTTATCTGTGGCCTCAACTCTTTCCACACCTGAGTTTTTTGCTTGTGCAAATGCTGAGGCTGCAGCTCATTTGATTTGCAAGTATTTTTTAGCTGCTAGCAGAATCCCATAAGCTAATCAACTTCAGTTGTACTCCTTCTTTAGCCTAATGGCCTGTCTCACCTGTGGGGTCCATCATCAGGGTAGGGGATATAGTTGACAGGCATTGACAGCCTTGAAGCCCCACATCTGGTCTACTTCCACAACAATGAAGCCACAGAACATGACCCATTCAGACTCATTTCCCCATCCTTCCTCAAGATGTGATTAAAGCTCCGCCAGAGGTGATGGTTAAAGAAAATTCTCACAGATTCTGCCAGATGTTCCCGGAGCATCTTTACTACATGTGTGGAACTGAGCTCAGAGAGGCCATTCTTCCGAGTCATAGCCCTCCAGGTTCCCGCTGTCTTTTATGACATGAGGATTGAAGTCTTGCACTAGTCCTATTAGGAGTGCCTTCCAGCAAACCCCACAAAGGATTCCAAGAAGGGTGGATATTCTGAACTGTCATTCAATGCATAGGCTCCGATGACAGTAAGAGCCCAATTCCCCATCTCAACCACTGGTTAAAACTAATGAATTTCCCTTCAGGGTTTAATAAAGTATTTTGAATTTGAAACCCCAATGTGCAAGGTCCAAGCTGGTGGGCTTCAGCAAATCCAGAGTGGAAATCAAGGAGATTGGTTTCAGAGCCCATCTGTGTATTGAGCCAAGCATGATTATGTTTGGTACTTTTCAAGCTCACACACAAGCTCAGGTTTCTTCCTCACCAAATAAGTAACATTGCATGGCTCCAAAACAAGTGTCTACAGCTAGAGGGCCAGAATGCCAAGGCTGATACTTTTGGCCACTGCCCAAGCACTGCATCTGACCTTTATGGCCTCTTCTTACAGGTGATGAATCCACAGGAGGGTGAACCCAGCCTATTCATGTTGAGCCTGGCTGGACCCCATGGTTGAAGGCCTAGGTGCCAGGCATTTGCTAATAAGCCCCTCCCCCTGGGCTGGATTCAAGGTGGGGCCTCTATATCCCTAAACCAAGTGAGGGACATTGGGCTTTTAATATTCTCCATACAAGTCAATGGACTTACATGTAGGCTGGTCTACCTCACGACCATTTGCCCTTGGAAGACCCTAACATGGAGTAGAGCCACTGCTATTCCACATAAAGAGGAGTCAACTGAATGGTTTCAGGCACCTTGTTAGACTGCCTCCTGGACGCCTCTCTGGGGAGGTGTTTTAGGCATGTACAAATGGGATAAAATCCAGATGCTTTCCTGGCTGGACAGAGAACATCTTGGACCCTCCTGGAAGAGCTATAGAAGGTAGTTAGGTTTAGCCCTCTCTGCTTATACTGCTGAACCTGTAACCCAAAACCAGATAAGTGGAAATTGATGTATGGATGAAAATTAAGTTTAAACAATAATGGTCAACTAGAATATAAATTTCATTATTGCCTCAGCAAATTATGCATCCATTATTGTTTTTCTTTCTTCTTTTGTAAATATGGGATAATCATTTTTATTTGAAAGTAAATTCCTGACTTCCTCAAATTGAAATACCTAACAGCACAAAAATCTGTGTGCACAGCTGTATTTCATCTAATCTCATTAGTCACCTGTGGAACCTCTGTTATATGGCTGACATCTGTTTTCTCTGTTTATTATTCTTTTCCTCATCCTTTCTTTTTGCTCCATGCTCATTAGTATTGGTGTGTTGGCAATAATTTCAGTGGGGCAGTAATTTGTTTTGGGTGTAGGTAGGGCTTGTGAGAGATGGATTCAGCTGTCACTGCACGGTAGTGTTGGTTTTAGTGATGTGTGCTGTCGCTGGGCTGATGTATGCTCAGAGGCCAGCGGGGCAAGGCTCGAGGGCTGGCTGCCACTGCTGCTGTGACAGACGACAGGCAGGCAGCTCGTTAGGAGAGGCCCATCACTGCCATGAGGTGAAAAGGACTGTGGCTTTGCAGCAGTGCCTTGTCACAACATCCACATACAGTATCGTACAAGATTACTGCCCTAGAGGTAAAATATCTCAACAAATATGATATTATGCTGATGCAACCTTGTCCCTCAGTCTATGACATTCAGTCCCACTCAAGAAAGCTCTGGTACATATTATTTAATTTTCATAGACTTTGGGTGATTTCTATTTCATATTTATACCAAAAAGCATGCATAAAAGCTTGTTCCAAAAGTCTATTTCAGTTAAATTTTTTAGACAATTTTAGGTTACTACAGCTAAAGAGATCATTTTCACTGGTCACATAATTCTTTGTCAGAATATCATAATCCAGACCTCTGTCAATTTTCTACGTGACATGTTCTTTTTTTTTTTCGTGGGGAATCCAGGACTGCCATGAGGAGGGTTGAGGTGTTGGCAGGTGATGATGAAAATAACTATCCCTGTTATTGTTTGTAGTACTAGTACTAATTATAATATCATCAACAATTATGCTAGGATTAATATTATTATTGGCCCTGGGGTTGTTGTTGCTCTATTGTCTCTGTTGTCACTATTATCAATATTTTAAGTGCTTTATTTGCAGGTATATGTACTGCTCCTTCTCTGTGTATGTAGGTGGTGATGTGGGTATATATGTGTGTGTGTGGATACCCTATGGATAAAGGTTTTACCAAATCATGTTTCTAACCATGAAAACATTAGTACCAAAATTGACATGCTCTGTAATAGATAACACTGAGGCTGAACTCATCGTCATTTGATTTTCTCCTGATTGTTCTCCTTTGATACTACTAAGAGATTACAGTCCATTTGTAAGCCCCTTTTCTTTTTCTTTATCATAACTTTTCTAACTGAAGATGCCAGAATTTTATTGGGTCCAAATTGTAAACAAGTTGTTATGACAGCAAGAAACATCATTCTGACACATGGATTGACTGTCATAAAATTCAGGCATTAGCCCTTTTGAGAATGTTTGGGGCATGTTTGAGAAGTTGTAATGATCTCTCCCAATAGCAATATATAGATCATGGTAAGAATTAAGTACAGAAGTACACTGAAAGTACACAATAAGTAAACTTTAATGACACTTAAAAAGATTACACTAAACTGATGCTGCATCTGGAGGGGGAAGAGAAAATCTGAGCAATATATAGAATTAAATTTGGTGTTTTTCTCTTGCTCCATCTCAGTCCAGGATTATTGCATTACGTACATTGTCTTTTCATGACCAAGAAGAATATTTCTAATGGACAGTTATTACTCTTCTGTCTCATTTTCACTTGCTCTACATGTAAAGTACAGTGCTGACATAGCTAACACAAACCCAATTTCTGCCTGTTGAAAAGAAAAAATAATGTCTTGCTTCTCACTAAGGACCTACAGTTGTAGTCATTACAATTTCACTTAAATCAGCTCAAAAAATGTTTGTATTAAAACGCTGCATGTTTTCTCATACTATACTAGATAGCACTAGAAGCTATCACACTGTATGCACTGTCTCTGAAACCCACCGTATATTTGAAATTTTTCAAATTCAGCGCAAACAAAGCAAATAATACAAAATCACTGAAAGGGGGAGTTCTGGAACTACATCAACGAATAAATAAACCAACAGACGCATCACAAATGCACAGAAGCAAATGGAAACGAGGCCTTGGGGTTATTCAAAACTGTGATCTACAACACTTCAGGTATACAATTAAAGTAAGCGACTAGTATTACAGTTGAAAAAAATATGGAATTTTACATTATATTTAGTTTAATATAATGAAAATTTATGCTGAGTTGTTCTTTAAGCAGCAGATGTAAGTCTGGAGTTTGCAGCAAATCCACTCAATTTAATCTTTGAAAAGGAATGTTCACATTCTTAAATGAAAAATAAAATCCTTTTACATCCTTTGACTTTGCTGCAGGATGTTTTAAACAGATTACATCTGATTTATGAATCAAATTAATTAACTATAAAGCATTAAGCCTAGAATTCAAGTTGAAATTTCATTTGAATGGCAGTACTTTGGAAATAGGGGTTTGAAGGGTCCTTCAAAAAATATGTTCAAGCATTTTTAGTTTCAATTGAACTATTGTGTGTAAAAGCCAAATATATTAATCTTTGTACATATTTTATAATGGTAAAATAAAATAAGACTGTCCACCTGCTGTTTAGCAATGTCAATTTTCAGTGAACACCAGTAGGAGCCTATTCACCTACTCCAATCAGAAAGGGTAAGTCACATACAACAAAAAATTATGAAGCAAGATTTACCACATTGGAAAATACAGTGTAAGCACATCTCTATCAGTTCACACACACACACACATGCACACACAAACACACAAAGATCTTATCACTGCTCTCTCGTTCTCTACTCTGTGGTCGACCCTCCCCGGACAGACTTCAGACATTACCCACCATCTCCCTCCTTCTCTGCTGACTTGATCCCTGCTGTTTTAGCAGCCGGATAAGTGGTGCTTGGGTTATTTTTATTTATTTATTTATATATTTCTTGACACCTTGCTTTCTTGGGTGGTAGAAGTGTTCCCTCAGCTCTCAGCTCTGCCAGTTTCACTATCTTCTGCTATATGTGTGGCTTTCCTGTCTGTGTGTCAGCACTTGGTTTGAAATGCTTAGGTGTTTTGTTTAAATAGCAAAAGCTGCATCATGACTTTCAGGTGCCCACTGCTCCAGGCTTCCCCTAAAGGCTGGCACGCACAAATACAGTTCCACTGCAGTTTGCAGTTCAGCCAGCACAAGCTGGCTGTAGCTGTGACTGAAGCCTGCTCTTGACATGTCTTCATTCTTCTGGGACACTTTGAGGTTCCCTAAACGTTTCCTGCTTCATAGTTTTACAAAGTTATTTGACCATCTGTAACTGAAGATGCACTAATAGCAGCAGTGAAGTAAGTAAGTTAAATGTTTTTTATAAACACACAAGAAATCCTAAAAACAAAGTGTACAATATTTAGTGTTCTCTGTTAATTTCACTCATAGTGACTTTTTTATTGGCCATTCTACCTCAAGCCTTGCCTTGTCAAAGCTTTTCTCTTTTCCGATAATAAACTATATTTCAAGTTGAAAATAAAACTCAAAGAGCAAGTTTAGTGTGAAACACATATATGATGTTTTTTTCTTCTTCTTCTTCTTCTTATGGAGAAGGAAATTCCACATGATGGAAACAGATGTAGTCCAGCTATTACGCACTACATCAAAACATCCAGCAAACATCCAGTAATCTACCTCAGATGGCATAAGCTCCCCAGCCAGGGATGGCTGCATAGTGAATACAATTTTCATGCAAAGTATCCTTTATTTTAATATGGATGATCATCTTTTGGGGTGTATGTACCATAGATGCTTTAAGAAAGAAAATCTGTTTATTTAATACTTTTGCAACACAGCAGGTACTGAAATCTGATCTTTTAGTCCTTTCAAATATATTAATTAACAGTAGCCAACATTCAGACTCATTTGTGCTCAACTGGATATTTAAGAACATCTTGTCTCATCTTCATTCTGAAGGTGACTAACTTCTTCTGTCAACTGTCTCTTCATTCCTAATTCAGTTCTTCAGTGGTGTGAACAATCCTCATTGATATGGAGCTGCACATATAAAAATATGTTCAGCTGTCCAGTCTGCTTCTATTCCACCACTAAATCAAGAGAGGCTGAGATAGAATCCCATTTGCTTTAGTGATTGTCAGTGGAACTGCATGTAAAAATCAGCAGCATTGATTGACCCACTCATGTGGTGCAGTTCCCAGGGGTTGGCGACCCTTCTGTCAATAAACTTCCTGACAACCATTGTCCCTTATGAAACTCTCTCACTCACTTCTACTTGAGCAACTATGATCACTACAATTTTTTTAAATGTGATTTCAGTTAATTAATAACTTGCAATTTACT
>JAOWBL010004783.1:0-10800 GCA_028564865.1 Zenarchopterus dispar | reverse complement strand
GAGAACAGTTACCCATAATTTGCAACAGTAAGCTCAAATTCTAGAGTGGATGAATTTTTACCCTGAAGACCCCTTAATGGCTCCAGAGTGTCAATGGACTTAATATTTCGTGAGAATATTATACCACTAATATTATCTCTTGTCATAAAGTACACAATATATATGACAAAAAAGTTACCTACATTTAAGCCAAATATAGCAAAAGAAATTAGACATCACATTTTTCTTGTCCAGTTGGATTTAGACTGTATGGTGCTGCAAAAACATGTTGTTGTCTCACCTGGTCCATTTTTAGTGTTTAATCAACAAGAGTCAAGTGAATTTCATGTGCAATACTGCTGAGTATTTACTGCAAAAGTTTACCTGACAACTAAATTTATATTAGTTATTGTGATTTTTCCATTTGTGTTTGTGAACTTACTTGACATTTCCAGATGCCCATATTGAAATCTACATGAGTAACTCAGATGCAAAACTCCACCTTCTGGTGTTTTGGTTTTTTGTTTGTTTAGTTTTTTTTTTGTTTTTTTGTTTTGTTTTTTTGTTGTTGTTTTTTGACCATATTTCCCTTGAGAGTCTTGAAAAATTAGAACTAATGTGTGCTCTGTGCTAGCTGGCATTAGATAACCGAATAGCTATTGCACTCTTTTCTTGGAAAAACAAAACATTGTTTAGTTGTTTGACTGTAATGAAATTGTATATTCTACGAAAGTAGACTTTTTTGAAAAACTTTGTTTCATAGCAACAAGTTGGCTTTTGAACTTTAAGTTATCCAATTAACAAATGAAAACATGGTGATAAATCTATTTTGTGGTTTAGTTGTTTGTTAAAGCTGTTTGTGGAAAAAATTATAAATAAATAAATAGAAATCTCAGGTCCATCTCTACTGCAAGACAGTCAAGCCTTCAAACCAGTTAGACTCAAGAATGTTGTTCATATCCCTCCCTCAGCCCTCATTAAGTCTGGTTTCTGTGTACAAAATGGTGATGCACACAAAGAGGTATAGCACTAACAATCTGACCCCATATATAGGAATAGGTATTAAAACAGGTTTCCTTGATGCCACACGAGTTAGCATTGCTGTGATACAAGGGTGCATCCAACTGTGAACATTAAGCATATATTGATATTAGTATCCTACACTTATAAAAAACAGCATCAAAATGAAGTACACAATACAGAATGCTCTAAAAAATATAGTTTACATTTTAACTGTGTAGGCCCAAGCTCACCTCCACAAATCAATGTGTTTAACACAAATTACAAACATTTCAATCAGGTGTAAAAACCCTGTACCTTCACCATTACACTAACCATGTTGTTGAATGAATATACTGTATGTAATATGTGTAGAGAATATTCAGCAACATAGATATCTTTGCAAAACCAGGTAGGCCCTAAGTAGTCTTTTATATTATGTTGGCATTTTGAAGGCTTTGTTTTGTGAAATTGTACTGTACACCATTACCACACACATCTTTTCACACATGCAAGTATTACAAGAAACAAACCTTGCTATCTCAGGAACAACTTAATTAGTATGTGATCACAAGTAACAAGCTTATCTGAAGATAATAGGATAATTAAGTTGTGTGAAGTAACATAAGATAAGAGTTAAGAAAATTTGTGCAACCACTTTGAAAAAGTTTGTGTCATTATTTGCTTCACAAAAGAGAAGAACAATGGATCAAAGTAGAATTAATTATTAATTGTAGCATAAAAAGCGACAGTTTAATATTAAGTTATGCACCATATGAACAACTGTAATTGCTGTGTGTGGGAACCATTTACTCATCTTTACTCTGAGAGAAATTACAAATGTCTCTTTAGCATTAATTATCTATCAATGAAACCTGTAGCATTTCGGTTAAATCTTCTCTGAAGCTTCCTCTGTCAGGAGATGGGGCCAAATATTTTGGAGGATATAGTTTGCGTTTTCAAATGAGACACACAATCTTTTGTCTTTACATTGTGCTACATTACCTATTTTGCTTCAAATAATGCACTATTTGTATCTCTCCCCTTCACTTCATCATTAGATAAGATAAGATGCCTTTATTGTCACTGTATGCATGAGTCAATGAAATTGCAGCTGTCCAATATTATATGTAAAAGAAAATAAATAAATAGATAAAAATCACACATCACAATTACAAATCACACATAAGACAACAAAAACACAACATCATAACATACAACGCAGATTATGCAGCTTAAGATGAGTAGAAAAAAAGGGTAAATAATAGTCTTATAAAAGACAACACTGCCGGTAACAAATATTGAACTAGAATGAATTGCACTGCAGATATGAATGAGGTCAGACACACGGTCAAAGTATAAAGTATCTGCTTGTTGAGAAATTGGATAGCTTTAGGGGGGAAACCCTGTGTTATGTCTGTTGGTGAGTGTTCAGATCGACCTGCATTGCCATCCTGAGGGCAATAGTTCAAGCTGTCAGTGACCGAGTGTGACGAGACTTTTTGGGTATTTGTTGCTTTGTTTAGGAAGGGGATGTCTGCAATGCCATCAAGTGGGGGAAAGGAACGGCAGATGAATGGGTTTTTTTTTCATTTGCTATGACTTAATGACCCTTTTGCAGGGTCTTACAGTCAGCTGCTGAGCAGCTCACATACCATATTGTGGGGCAGTATGTGACAAGGCTGTCTATAGCAGGATGTTAGAAGGCCAACAGTAGTTTCCTGTGCAGATTAAAGTTTTTGAGGACCCGGAGGAGGAGCAGGTATTGCTATGCCTTCTTCACAGTAGCTATGGCATTCATGGACCAGGACACGTTGTCTGAGATGTGGATCCCCAGGAATTTAAAATAGTGGATAATTTTCACAAAGTCCTCATTAATGGCAGCATGTTGGTGGTCTGCTCTGCATATCCTTAAATCTACTATAAGTTATTTCCTTTTCTTTGTATTTAGTTAACACAGGTTTATGTAGCACTCTGAGTGTTTTATCCCTCATTCATCAAAAGCTTAAAGTACAGCTTCTTATATTTGCTGCCATTTACTTTTCACTTGCTACCATCCTCAAATGTTTCTCAGCTGCCATATGTGGAGACCACTTGGTGACATTAAATATAGGAAAGGAATATTTCAGTTAAGGTGTTTATGTATCTTAATCAGCATACTCCACTTGTCTTCATGTAGTTATTGCCTACTTCAGTTATGACCTTAGACTCAGGGAGCCATTCAGATGGTGGTTTCTTATTTAGAGTATCCTGATTAATATCAAAGTGAACACAGTTATTGTTTGAGGAACACAAAAGACTTAAAGTATTCCCTTGCATGAGTGCTTCTCTTAGATTAGACATGAAGCACTGATGTTCTCCTGTAAACGACATCACCTAAAACTCAAGTTCACTATTCAGCGTTAAAGGCATCATTTTCTGCTCCAAAACATGAATATTGTGGATATAACTGTAAAAATTCACTGCAGTGGCAGAAAGAAATAGACTGAGTGAGCTGGTTCTCGGATCTGCAAGAATAATAGATATGCTAAACTCATCTGTGTCACTTGGCTCTTGAAGTGCTCCGATTTACCACCTTTATCATAATCATAGCTATCATCCCTGCTCCACTCTGAATGAACTGTGGAAGCTTCGTCTTGGATTTCTTTTTCATTCATGGAGCTGCAGCCTGAAGCACTCTGGCTGATTACTGTTCAGAGGACTCCAATTTTCTACACTGGTTTACTAAATTTCTGTCATTTCAGTATGTGCAAAAGCCTATTGAAAGAAGCTATTGATAGTTCAGTGCTGTGAGCTTCCTTTCAGAAAAGATATATGTCTTTGTTGCAAAGTACACATTTTTGCATTATTTCATTCTGTGTACAGAGTTTAAGTATATTAAACTGTTTTTACAAAACTGCAATCACACGCAGGTGTTTCAGTCATGTTAATGAAGTCACTGAAATGCTAAGATGAAAGAGCACATCTCAACTTCCAGCAGTGAATTGACAAATAAATTGCAGAACTCCTGACCTCAGTGTCTCATCTGTGTCTTCTCAAGTGTGGTGTTTCGAAGTGACCCATTTCTCTCTGCAGCTTGAGCTTGTCTCCAGGAGGAGCTGGAAATCTAAAGCAGTGTATGAATAAAGGAGTGGATGATAAGGAAAGGCTCTTTCACGGTCATTCAGAGGACTTATCTTAAAAGTGCAAAAAAAGCAAACTCTTCTCTGCTCCCACTTGATTTTTCTTGCTGCTATTAAAACACAATTTGATTTGAAGCTAATATTTTTTGACTTTTCACTTTCTTGGAGCTGAAATGATAGCTTTATTGTCTATAAAATCTTATTAAGGGTTCAGGAAGGATTTACATGGCACATTTAAATGTGAAACATTTTATCTGCTTCCTCTTCAGAGGCAACTTTGCTTATGTATAAATGTATTTTCTGCAGCTTGAAGGCTTAGGTTGAGGACATGATCATACAGAAGGTGAATATTGTTGTTCTTATGCACACCTTTTGATAAGTGTGAAAAAAATACATGTGAGAGAAGCAAGGAAACATTCAAACTCAAATTTATATACACTATATACAGGACCTTCCTTAACAAACCAAATAATGAAATGGCAATAAAAAAGTTCACGGTATCTGTCATTAAAAGTACACGAGAACCACTTGAATCAATTGCCTTTTGACATTAATTTGATATAAATATAAAATTTTTATATTAAAAAAGATTAATATAAAATGTGATCTGATTTCTATCAAAGTTACAGTAACTGACAAACATAATGTCCTTCAACTGATAACACCAGTAATTAAAGTTCTTTATTACTATGTTTGATTGTTTTGAGTAGCATGTAGCAATAATTTGAGTGGTGAAAACTGATCATCAGTTGAAACTAAAATCTCCATGTGATCAACAAACCTAGATCTTCCACCTGCAGCAACAAGTTTAATAAATATCTCTTCAACAAAGAAAATCCTTTCCAAAAAATACGAAATAATAGTTTGTTCAGATAAAACTGTATCTCTACCACTAAGAATATGGGAAAATGGTCTTTCTTTTTTTTTCGGATACCAAATTCTGGGCTTAAATTTGTAAAAATATTTATTTCATGACTAAAAATCCTAACTTACAAACCATTCAGTATCTCCGCAGCTATCATTACACGAGATAAAAAATGTCTAAAATGGGTTTTGCAGCATAAATCTGTCCATGTTGTTCACAAAACACTCCTGATACATAATATTCACACCACCTGGAATTGCACACCCATTAAACATTTTTGGGAAGAAGTCACTGAAACTTTATCTCAGTTCTTGGGCTGCCTCATTCCATTATCTCCATTGCTTTGTTTATTAGATTTATTGTTGTGGTTCTGGTTTATGAGTTCCGGTTTTATTTTGAAGGTCTATTTTTGTTTTTCCGTTCACTGCTGGCATCGTTCTTAATCATCTCCCCCTTTCCTTGTAGAACAGGTACCGAGGGGCGGGACGATCCTCGGAAGAACTGGACGCCCGTCTCACCTGTACCTTGTTCTGTACTAATTGGTCGGCTAATTAAGCCTCCCTCGTTTGTTCTCCTACACCGGAGGATTAACCCTGATTCGCGCCGATACCTGTCGTCAGCCAGTCGCAAATGCTCCCGGTGACCTGCTCCACACCATATGCGTTTGAGTTCGCGAGTCTCAGTGCCGCCCGCGTGTTATAGTTACGGTTTTCACCCGAGTTGAAGAGTTACGAGTTGCATGTATTGTCACGAGCTCTCTAGTCTTTCAAGTTTTGTGTTTATGAATTTTAAAATGACGAGTTTCATGTTTGGTCACAATTTTTCTAGTCACTCCTGTTTAGCGTTTCGAGTTTTAAAGTTACAAGTTTCGTGTATTATCACCAGTTTTCTAGCCACCTGTGTTTTGTGTCTTGAGTTCAGTTATAGTTACCGGCCCCATGTAATGTCACCAGCTTTCTAGTCACTTAAGTTTAGTGTCTCCAGTAGAGCTGCAGCTAAGGATTATTTTAATAACTGATTAATGGGTCATTATTATTTTGATTAATTGATGATTTGGACAAAACAAAAAAAAACCCAACAATCTGATAAAGTATTTTTAATATATGTATCTTTATTCCAAAATGGAACATTTGACTGAGCAAATAAGTGCACAAAAAAACAGGTTGCTGCTCGAGCGTTCTCTTACAATATTAACAAAAAATAAATGTTTGTCAAATAGTTTTAGTAAAAAAAATAAATGTAAACTAAAATACTTACAAATATATAGTACATACCTGCAAAATATGTAGGCTGCTTTTTTTTGTTTTGTTTGTTTGTTATGAAGCGGGGGGGAAAGAGGCATTTTTGTTGTTTAAAGGCCCTGAGCTATTGGAACAACAAATCATAAATAAACAAATTCAAATTTTAAAAAAAACCCCATAAGATTTGTTTCAACATTAACACTTGTGTATTACTATAAATGTAGAGCCTGCACAACTGACTGTTGTTTGGTTACAAGAGGACCAATAAAGACATAGTTTTCCTGTACAGTACTCCATAAAATTGGTGATGGATCCTGGTTAGAGGGGCCCCTGTGAGATGCCAAATCCCCTACAGTTTGTATAAAATGATATACAGTTCACACCTGCTGAAACCAACGTGAAGCATTGCCATTATAAACAAGCTGTTTAAATAATATAAGCATTTTGCTTAAACCCTGGGAATGCTATATTTAAGTCATTTTGGTTTGTGTAATAGACATTTAATGTTTGTAACCAAATTCTCAATTTCTAAATATAATTTCAGAAAACAAAAAGCAGCATCTCACATTAGTGAAGTGTCTTATGTTATGTCCCCAAATGAATCACATTATTACTTTGATCTATTTGCCCTCATTTATACTGTAGTTGGCATTATTGATTTGTGATTGAATTTTACCCATTTGTATAGTGCCAGTGTTTTGCTCTTGTTTATTTACATTTTTCTGTGTTTATTGAATTAAAAAAAGTTGCATTCCTCAGAAACAATGCAATTTCACTCCACAATGCATAATCACTCTGTTGGCCCATAGCACAAAATTTACTGTAGCGGTTTCACCATAAGGGCTCAAAAAAAATTTCAAAAACCAATGTTTCACTTTAAAACTGACATTTGAACTCACAGAAGTAATGTTTGCAAATTGTGGAAAAATAAGCGTAAAGGAAGTCAGCAGGCTTAATAAGTAGACTGTTAAGAAAAACACCTCAGTGTGAGGCACAAACAAATTATTTCTCAGTGTTTGTCTCTTTTGAATTACTGGCAGCTGGGATATGGTACATGGGAAGGGTTAAATACAGCAAACAAATGGTTCAGATTAGAAATTTAAAGTAAATAAAATTTGTTATAAAAAAAGATGCCATCTCACAATTTTAGAACCTTTTATTGTGACACTGCAATTTTTGAACTCACTAACAGTGGTATTAACCTTTCTGAAGTGAGACTAGGAGCATCTGGCATATTTGAAGTCAGTGTCCCAAACAAATAACATAAACATGGCAGTTCTCCCTAACATGATGTTCAGTAATGTAAAATTTCAATAAAGGCCCTTTGTGTCTGGTAGAAGTTGTTCTGGCGTGGACAAAGGAACTTGGAAAAGGTCAAGATTAGAAAGAATTGCTTTTTGAATGCCAATGTAGTCATTTTAGTCAGCTCCAAGAATTTATTTAATGATTTTCCATAATAAATGTAGAAACTATTTTATGATTCACTATATATTATCTGTGTGCTGAGTCCAAAATGGTTTAATGGCAAATCACTGCGATAATCTATATTTTCTTTACTGTTGAGATGGTGAAAAGCTCCTACAAACACCATATCTCAATGTAACACTTCTGTGTTGTAGAATATACATATATATATATATATTTGTGTGTGTGTGTGTGTGTGTGTGTGTGTGTAAACGTAAAAGATTTTAACATTATACCTGCTAAAGAAAGCTAAGATGATAAGACTCATCTCAAGAGGAATCAACAGTGCTTAATAAAAGACAAAGAAACAGAAAATGCGGTTGCAACCAATACTTTATATATTGAGGGTTTTGTCAACAAAGTTATTTACAGTATGTACAAATCAAATGCATTTCAGGAAAATAAAATAAAAATAAATTATGCATTCAAGAAAAAAAACTTGACTTTGACACAATTCCAGATTGATCAGTTTATCCACAAGACCGGTTCTTCTGGACTGGAACTGGATTGTGTAATAGTCGCAGCTTACATGGATCCAAAAGAAGACAAAGAAAAAAAAACCTGGCCTGTACAAAGACATCTATGTTTTACCATTTTTTTGTGTACACAATAAGATCAAAAGTCTAACTAAACAAGTACAAATAATGCTAAACTTGCCAATTAGTCAGTGAAAAATACACTCATTAAGAAATACAAATTAATCATTTTTTTCAATTCAAATTGTATCATCACGTTGATAAAATACATTTGAGAATATAAAGTGCAAGTATAAGCACCATAGGACTTTTAAATGAGATTAAAGTACTTTTCCAATAGCTCAGTGGAAACAATGAATTCATTAAACCAGTATTATTCATTACAACCAGGGTAGCTGAGTCTGTTGGCATATCAGTAGCTTATCAAAAGTGAACTCTTAATAGCCACTCAATATAAAAGGCATATTGGCCATCGCTAATGCTGGCACAGCTGATAGCGCCTGCTAGCTAATGCTACTACCATTGGCTAATGCTAGCCGATGGTAGTAGTTAACGGTTATAACGTTAATGTTACTGATAATGACAACAGTTTGAGACTCACCAATTCCTTTCTTTAGGTCACACAGTCAGAACTCGCAAGTTTCATCACAGTGGAAGCATCTACAAGTTGAGAGCCACAACCGAACATTGGTAATAAAAATGAGTGGTTAATGTGAAGTCTACCTACAGAAGCTCTCGGCCTGGCGTCCCTACACACACAACTAACTAGCAATGGCCGCTGACATATATATCTATACGCTGTTGAGGTTATCATGAGATTATGTTCTGAAACCATGTAAGTGTCAAAATCTCACGAGATTTCAGCAAACAGCATGAAAGGGATATCGTACAGGATTTTACACTCTCCCCCCTTTAGTTCATGCGCGTCTTGTTGCATGGTTAGCATAAGGTGCGAATGAGGAACCAGACTAAGAAGAAATGTCAGCTTTAGTGGCTCACTGCAGTGCTTCAGTGTACACATCAGAAAGGCTATGGAATAACGTGTGAACTGGTATCAAGGGATTGAGACGGTTCGGTAAACGTTTCTCACAACTAGAACATCGGAATACAACATCTTCTACTAAATCAGAGGTCACGACAATATTTGGACTAGCAGATGAATCAGATTGGACAGAAGCAGGCTCCCCTCCTTCAGGGACCAATGGTGTTCCGCATCTTGCGGCACCTCATTGGCTCTCCCCTCTTCTCATAATTCATCTGTCCCTTCTTCGACAGAAACACAACTTCTTGGGTCATCCTCTTCTTCAGGAGCATTTTCAGTGTTATTAGAGTCCTCTTCCACTTCAATTGAGTCTGCTTCAAAAGCAGAATCCAAAATCACAAGACAATACTTGGCAGCAGGTGATTCTGCTGTAATATCCTCAGCAACGCTGGAGCTTGGCAGAAGAGCTGGATTGGTTGAACTTTCATTCTTGGCTGGGAACTGAACAGGAGGCACTGCAGTATGCTGACTTTTAGTCTCATCACTAAAAACATGTGACCTGACTGGGACCTGAATTGGGCTGGCCAGACTGATACATGGAAGGTCCCCTTCTTCAGAAAGGTAAGTGGAGTTAGATTCTTGGTAAGTCTGGCTACGAGTATAAGGTCGACGAACAGGAACAGAAGGTGAAGTTTTTCTGTAAGGGCTGTCCAGAAAAAAACCACATGGAAGGAGTAGATCTCTGTTGAGAGTATGTGTTGGCCCTTCTTTGGTTTCCAGCTTCACAGTATACACAGGCAAGTCTCCCACACATTTGACAACAACGTATACATCAGGCTCCCATCTGTCCTCCAGCTTATGTTTGCCTTGTTTCCTCACATTCCAAACGAGTACTCTGTCACCAACTTCGAGCTTACAGGGTGTTATGCAGCGATTAAAGCGGGCCGTGTTCCGATCAGCTGACTTTAGTGCATTTTGAGCAGCAAGCTGGTAACTCTCTTCTAGAAGTGATTGAAGACCTTTGACATACTGAATGTGTGGTTGAGGTCTTTTCATGAACTGGAAGTCCAAAGGGTAGGTCTACAGGAAGCCGAGGTGACCTTCCAAACAGAAGCTCACATGGTATGAACCCAGTAACCTTGTTGTGTGTGCAGTTGTAAATATGCATGAGTGGCTTTACATACTCCTGCCATTTAGTCTTTTGTTTACATTCCAAAGTGCCCAACATACTCAACAAGGTGCGGTTGAAACGCTCAACAGGATTACCCCAGGGATGATATGGTGTAGTATGCGTCTTCCTCGTTCCGGTCATCTCGCAGAGCTCTTGAATTAACTTTGACTCAAAGTCAGGTCCTTGATCTGTGTGGAGGCATTCTGGAATACCAAAGTTCACAATGAAATCATTTCACAAACACCTGGCCGCTGTTCTTGCCTTCTGGTTAGGAGTAGGAATTGCGGCAGCAAACTTCGTAAAATGGTCTGTCATGCCCCCTCGTCTAGGCTTTAGGACATGACACGAAGGAGGCCCCCCATCTTTCAAACAGTCAATAGACATGGATAGTTACATACTATTTTTATTTATTTATTTTTTGGTGACATAGAGATTTTCCCATTTTTTTTATAGGTGGCATCTGTACTCTTCAGGGTGGACCCAGGCCAACATAACAAACAA
>JAOWBL010004782.1:0-10802 GCA_028564865.1 Zenarchopterus dispar | reverse complement strand
AGAGGAGTATAAGATAGTGAAGTATTTTTAACTTCTTATGAAAGTCACTATTGTTTCCAATGAGTGTGAAGTCTCCTATTTGAAGTTTTAGTACTTAACTTTGGTGCTAAATTTTTCTGTAAGTCTTTTACTGTCAAACATAGATTTTGATCTGTGAGCCCTTGAAAAGTTTCTTTCTCTAAAAATACTTCACTATCTTATACTCCTCTCACACCATGTAAGCACTGTTTATCTATTTATTTATTGCTTTGAGAGTGGTAGTGAACCACTAAGAAGTAATGGATGGCTATTGTCCAGAAAAAGTCTGATGAGTCCTATGTTGACTATAAAAGCTGCATCATCTGGCTTTTCGAGACTTTTCTGTAAACAAGACATAACTACAAACAGGAAAAAAAAAAGATCCATTACACTGAATATTTTAGGGTGATGTTTTCATGATGCAAATTTATCTTTTGAACTCTAAAATTGTACATTACAAAATAAAAAATAAATAAAATGAGGAAAAATTTAAAAAACTCTTTCATCCTTTACATTACATCTTAAGATCAGTTTTTAGGTCCTGATAAGTTCAACTTTACGTTGTAAGTGACTTGACTGCATCAATGTTGTGCAATAATGTGTGCAATGCTGTGCAACATGTAATTTTTGGCAATTTACAATAGGTTGATTCAACTTTTTATTTATAAATTGTAGAAAACATAAACCTGGGGCAGCATGGTGGCTTAGTGGTTAGCACTGTTGCCTCACACCAAGAAGATTCCTGGTTTAACTTCTGACAGAAATCTTTTTGTGTGGAGTTTGCATGTTCTCCCTATGCTTCCATGGGTTTTCTCCGGGAACTCCGGTTTCCTCCCATGGTCCAAAAACATGTATATAAGGTTGACTGGTGATTCTAAATTGACCATAGGTGTCTGTATTCTTTATCATGACTTGGAACAGTACGTCCTACATACAGCTGGAGCTCAACTTATAGATTTATAGACAGAGCTTTAATTCCCTTTCATTTAAAATAATTATGCTCTTTGAACTTAGGCACTTTTTTTCTTCATTCGTCATAGTTCTAACAGCTAGTCAGTGCTAAAGGTAAATTTGTTCTTTTAGATGCAAATACCCACATGCTTTGTCTATGTATGTGGCCCTTTGATGGACTGGTGACCTGTCCAGGGAGTACCCCTGCCTACTGCCTGTCATGAGCTGGAACAGGCTCCAGCAGACCCCCATTACCCTATAGATGGATTTAATGGGTATAGAAAATGAATAGATGGATTGATGGAAAACATAAACCTGTCTGTTGCATTTAAATATAATATAAGCTTCTGTTTATCGCACACATATCAGTGTGAATTCAGTTTGAGCCTGTGACTCTCTTTTACAGGATGTGCTGTGTCGTCTTAAGCCTTCAGGCTCCCAATGTGATCCTGTTCCTCCACGATTTTTTAATCAGATTTTTCCAAGTATAGCTGTTCTTGCTATTAAAAATCACAGTCCGTCCTCCGGTGTGATCCCTGCTAATCTTGAACTTGCAGTAGTGTAACCTCTTCGAAACGTGGTCTTAAACACTCTGTTAGCTAATTATAGGCCTATTTCTAAACTGCCATTCCTTTAAAATATTTTCATAGAAGATTTTTTACTGTCAGGTACAGTTATTTATGGATGAAAAGGCACACTGGAGGTTTTTCAGTCAGGTTTCAAAGCCCTCCATAGCACCTAATCATCATTATTAAGGGTCATTAATAATATTTTCTCTGGGTGTGATTCCACGGGCCAGGTTGGACTGGTTCTCCTTGACTTAATTGCTGCCTTTGACACAGCTGACCACAAAATTTTAATATCACACTTAAATCACTTAATGGACATTTGTGATATGGCACTTGATTGAATTTAGGTCTTATCTGGCTGATAGGTCCTTCTGTGTGAACATTTTAAGGTCAGAATCATCCTGCAGCCCTCTGTCATTCCTCAGGTCCCTCAGGTCAGCTGACCTGCTTCTCCAGGTACTGAGACACTCAGAGGGGACAGGACCTTCTCTATTCCTGCTCCCCTAATGGGGCATAACCTGCCCTTGCACATTAGAGAAGTCCCCTTCACTGTCCACTTTTAAAACTCATTCTTTGGCTTTCAACCTCAATGGGACTTAGTTTCTTTATTTGATCTTAGGCGTTATAATTGGTCTTATTGTGTTGAATTTCATTTGTTATGCCATGTTTTTATATATGTCTGATTTTTTTTGTTATCTGCTTCATGTTTCTGTTAATTTTTAGTAGTATTTGGTTATGTGCAGCACTTTGTTTAAGCTGTGGTTGTTTAAAAGTCCTTTACATATAGTTGATATGGTATATCAATCACTGGTACCAGATAAGTTAATTTGAAAGACATATTTCTGACTATTCAAGTTTATTAATAGTGTCATTGTTTGACATTTCCAAAACTAACATTGGACATATTGCTGAGAGTGAATCTGAACCCGATTACTCACCTTTTAGCAACTCATATAGCTGTGTTGTCTCTCAGTAATGTCTCATGTTGCTGCTGAATAGAGTGGGAGTAGGTTAACAAGCTTAGTTGCTATTGTTGGATGTTCAGCCATCAAGCTTGCCTTATAAAACTCATTAACTGTTCAACCACTTGTGACACTTTAATCAGACCTTTAACATTCCTGCGAAACTCTTTAAGAGATGAACATGAGCAGCATTTTATATGCCGAAGCACGGGAGAAAATGGCTGCCCTGACTCTTCAATATGCCAGTGGTTTCCACACATCTGTCTGAGAGGCATGCGGTATTGACACAAAATGATCACACATGCCAACGATTTCAGGTTTTAATTACAGGCTTCCTCGAGCAGACAGGATCCACAACATTCCATCAGAATCATTGCCCAGAGACAGACAGACACACTCTCCCACGCACTGCACTGACACGCTCCCACTTCCACAGGCCACAAATAATCAAAATGACACAATCACGTATCTGGTAACCCTTGAGCAGTCAAATTACCATACATGGTTGCTTCAGTACATACATTTTGTGTATTTCGCACTGGTGTAAACTTTTACAGGGTTAATGCACAGGAAAGGCTCAAAAGCCCTGCTTCCACTGAGTGGTTCCGTCCAGGCTGGAACAGACTGGAAGGGTCAGAATGGTTCAGTCAATTCAGGTGAGCATTCCCGCTCCAAGTCGGATGGCCACTGGGCATACAGAGTTTAGATCAAATGCCAAGCGTGGCATCATGCTAGTGTGAAGATGACAAACGTGAAGCTACAGACAACAACAATGGAGGTCAACCAGCAGGTTGTTTTTGTTCTGCTTGGTTTTTGGTTTTTTTGTATGTACAATACATGTCACATTGTATAAGAGAAGGTTGCAGCTGGCAAAGAGAAATAGTTGAAAAGAGAAGAAAACTTCTGTGTTGACTAAATGGCAATTTGGTGTTTGTTTTGCATTTTTGTTGTGGGCAGTGACATTTTTCAATTGCATCATGTGATCCAGTAGCTCCGCCCTAAATGTACCATTTTCCTATGGACCTACAACTGAAGGGAATCCAGAAATGGTGTGGTTTAGTTCGATTGTATGGGACCCTCTTAAAATGGAAACCCACAAAATAGAGTACCCCACCATACTGGCTCAGACCTAACTGCTCAGTTAAAACAGGGCCATAGAGACACATCAATTTTGATATTTCTAAAAATACTTGCATGATTTTTAAAAAAAATCTCTTTCAGATGTTAAGTACTGTACATTTATTCTTAAACTACCGACATAAAAGGGTCGAAATTGGCCACTGGTCCCCAGGACCCAACTGCCCTGCATATTTTAGATGTTTCCTTGTAACAAAAAAATTTGGCTTAAATTAGCAGTTCATTAACAGACTTGTGAAAGCCTGTGTGACAAAGGTGGTGTATTATCTAAATCATCACTGATATGGGCTCAAAAACTGGATATTAAATATTTTCACGCTGCTGTAATACAATTTTTCATTTTTCTTGTGTCCATTTTTTTGACTCCTGTGATGTTCATCCAGTGATTTGACAAATCTGCTCAGTGAGTCCTTGTGATGTTAATACTACTTTAATGAGCAATTTAACCTCCAGAAGTTGCCTTGTTTTTTTTTGTTTTGTTTTTCTTCTATAATTGGAAAGAAAAAGCAGCTTGAACGCCATTTAGAAAAATGAACCAGATTCTTTATCTGGGTTTTGGAGACACACCGATGGCGTTAATCTGTGGAAATTCAGCTCTTCAAAGCAAAGGAGATGTATTTATATATATTCTATCTAACTCTGCGAGTTTTTGACCATTTGTTTAGGTCTGTTACATAAAGTAAAGTAACATAACTATTTAACACACAACCTGTGATGCAACAAAACATGAAAACTACAAACATGACTTCTTCTGCAAGGCTGTGCACATCATGCATGCCAAATTAAACTTTTTTTTTTTTTTATATATCACTGAGGTGTTTGACCCTAAGCGAACCTCTACCATGGTCATTAACCTCATCTTGCTTCTTAATAAATTGTTATTCATTTCCTTCTTTATTTGGTTCCTTTAGTGCCATTTTCCCATTAGTACAATTACTTCACTATGGTTATTGCCTCGTTATCCAACCACGTTTCCTTCACTTTACAAGGACTCCCCCATTCGGATCAAGTATACTGATCTCACCGTCATACTTCTTGTTCAGTGTACTGAGGTGCCTCAATCCCATAGCCATCAGTGTGCGATGGTGCAGCATTACTTCATTAAAAAAAAAAATACAATGAAATAAAGAAGATCACAGGAAATTCAGCCTTTTACACATGAGCTAGTCTTCAGATAAAACATATCATAAAGATCAGAGGCTGTTATTCTGACTGATTACTGCATCTTTTGTTTCTTTTATTGACAGCTTCAGAAAAAAGCAACAATGATTATTTTTCATCAAAACATAACCAAATGTATAACCCAAATAAATCCCACTACTGTGTGGTGTTCAAAATTTCAAAACCGGCCATCATTAGTACAATACAAGAAGTCTTATACTGCTAAACTAGATAAGAAGTGAACATGTTAGTAAAAAGATCATTTGTGTTTCAAGGATAGGTAAGGCTGAAATCATAAGGCTTTAATTCTGACTGCTACTCAGCTTTATCACAGTGTCAAAGGAGCTCATTTCAGAATCCTCCCTTTCCAGAAAGGCTTCACCAAGCTGCTGTAACAACAGCATGAAAACCGTATTATTCCATCAATCCCAAAACCTAAAATCCTTAACGCCCTTCTTCTAATGATGATAATTATGATGGAAGAAATGGAGAAGTCATAATGGCAAGGCAAAGGCTCACAATTTTAAATTCATTTTAAACATGAACTGTTTCTTTCCTTTCTTCATGAGGTTTCAATTAAAACAAAACTCATTGTTGTCTATACATTTGGATGAAACAAGTTTGTTTCCATTCTTATGTCTAAATTCAGCTATTAAAATAAGTGCGCCAATGTGAAGCAATTAACTACTTTTTTTTGCCATACTTTTTTTTTTTTTGCTTAAAGTCCAAATAATAAATTCTTTTGAGAAAAAAAATCCACAAAAACAATTGGTTCTCTTGTAACACGGGTCAAATCTGGGACACACACAAAAAAAGTGGTCATCATGCAGCCAGATGTCTACATACAATTTTTCCCAATGAAACCTCTGGCTGTGCCTGCTTGAGTGCCGAACAGCCACATGGGTCAAAATTCATCGAACACCAACCCCTAACATTTGCATCGAGTCTGTGTGTTGTGCAAAGCTGCACAGGGAAATGTCAACAGACAAGATCAGGGTCTTTATGCACATTCAGTCCTGTTGTTCTGCTTCGAAGCTTCCTGACATTGTGCTGAAGTATTCTAATCTGAGAAGATGAAAACGAAAAGTTTTTAGCTGTTAAAGTGCTCTGACACATCATCATCATTAGCAGCAGTATGTATATACACAAAATTGTGGTTCAGCACTCTTTTACCATTTAAAGACCTTGCATTTAGTGGCCAAAAAGTAAAAATAAAACCCTTCCAACTAAACTTAAGTAGAAAAACAAACACACTCAGTAGTTACTTCAACCTGACCTCTGGTTATGACAATTTAAAAAGTGTGTATGTGTGTGAGAGAGAGTGAGAGAGAGAGTAAGATGAAAGAAAACAAAAGAGACTAACATCAAAATATTGTCATGCAGGTCATTATCCATACTTTACATACATACAAAATTACATTTCATTTTTAAGAATAGATTGTGTAAACACTGCTTTAGGTCCTTCAGGTTTGGTTTGTCCACTTTTCTGTTGCAATCTGTGTGACCTTATTTTTTCCATACAAAATAGTCCGGGGTTCCTGTTGCGGCACCTGCAGGCAACTCTCTCAAACTCCACGACTGTCCCAATCTTCACACCAATCCTTGAATTTTCTACCCATTTCACATCACAACCATAGAAAGTGAAGAGACTAGAAGAAATATGTGGAAGCTCTAGGGTCGTGTTGTTTTCATGTGGGTGTTAACATTTTTTACAAACCCACAGAAACGCCATCTTCATAAAAGAATATACCAAGGAAAACATAAAAGAAAGAGTGATAGCTAAGGACAGCTGATGAGGCTAGTTCTGATACAGATAAGGCATAGCATGGGTAGAGATCAGGAACATCTGAATTAGGAGTCCACATGTCGGGCAGATCGTTTCTCATCCTAGTAAACGGTGGGAGAGGGTGGCATTAGGCGAAGATATTTGTGTCAGTTAATGAAGGCCTTGGAGGAACTCTTGGAGCTGCCTGACAAGTTCTGTGTCCACAGTCTCCATCAGGACCCCAAAGCCCTCGTCGCCAATCAGGGCTTGCTGAGCCTTCAGTTTCTCGTAGACAAATTCCTGGAGAGAAACGCTGTGCACTGGGTCCTCCAGAGCCAACTGCAAAGGAAATTAAAAACAGGCTTTAGAGTTTCATAGTCAAAGCTCTGAAAGAAAGATAATGGATTACAAGATCCATGTATTTACATTAAACAAGTTTGAATACAATATTTGACTATTATATTGGTACTATTTTTTTTAAAGATTATTAATGTAAACAGAAATTCCCAATGGTATTGCAATAAAACAACAATTTAATACCTCACATCTAAATATCAGACTTTTTCATGGCAAACAAATGAGTGTCTTTGGGAGAGTGAGCACCTAGAATATAACCCAGGGGCACTATCTTTGGTTACTGTGCACTTGCTTTAGTTTGCCACATTACCTGATGACCATTGTCTGCAGCTTGACAGTGGTGTGGAAGAGAAAGAAAAATGACTCGGGTGACCAACGCCACACATTTCTCTTTTCCAATACAAAGTCATTTATTTTCTGTGAAGTCACAGGAGAATAAAGGAAACAGTGCACACTAAAAGGTTGAGAGCCTCAACAACGGGACTGTGAGTATTGTGAGCACTATTCCACATATAAAACTGTGTGTGAAATGAAACAACAAAATCTGCACCCATTTTATCTAAATGTTTGCACACAGTATCATGCAAATGAGTCTCTCACGGGATAGCTAGGGTATTGGTGTTAGTATGTTTATTATCTTTCTCTTGAGCCTGCTGAGATTTCCTTGCAGATGAACAATCTCTATGTGATGCAGCATGACCATCATCCTCCAACCATATGGAAGCAGATTTCAGTGGGGAATTCAACAAACACTACGCTATCTCTGTAATCTGTAATCTCTTTTATCATCTTATGTAAACTTGCCTTTTTGCTAAGTGTACTTACTCCTACTTGCAAAAGCACAAAAAAACTCAAATATTTCTGCAGAAGAAGGTGACAAAGATGGTGGAGAAAAAAAAAAGCATTTATCCCACTGAGAAGAATGAATATTATAACAGAAATGTTTTGTCTGTAATAGATCACATGAAACGATGCTTGTCACACCAATTAGTTCTTTGTCATTACAGAGCAATAAAACTAGTGAAGACCAGCGGCTTAATGGAAAAGCTATCATCTATCCAACACATCATAACTGTCATCATTAGAAGAAGGGGGTTAAGGGTAAATCTCTTTTCATCAGACTGGATCATCCATGGCTTTTGTATGTGCCACAAACAATTACAGTATGTGTATTGTTACAACATATAAAGATATTTATATGCACTTTTAGTCTTTACAATACAATTTAAGGTAAATGAAAATCAGCAATGTTGAACTGCACAGAATAATGCCATGTTTTCCAAAACTCTGGGTTCATTTTTAATTTGGGGGAGCAACTCAATTATAAGATCTCCCCATTAGCAAGGCTCATGACAACATGCTTCCTCAGAGATTAATTGGCTTTAGCCGCATTAAAAAGCAGCCACAACCCTAGGTCTGTTATTAGATGGTAAGGAGGGTTAACTTACATTAAGGACTAAAATGATGTGACTCAAATACGCCATTCCACTTTAAGTGATAATGTGGAACAGAACCCTATAGGCAAACTGAAATCATCTGAACTTTGTACGTGAAAGTGTATTTAAAAAGGTACCATTTGTACAGGAATCTCCATCTCCTTGTTGCTATGTTACTTCTCTCTCTCTCTCCACCATTTCAGCTCACTCCCTTCCAAGCGAAGATGTTGACACAGCAGATCAGCACAGTCTGCACATCAATTTGACACAGGTTTTACGCTGGATGCCCTTCCTAACACAACCCCACAAATGAGGAGATGGGGTTCAAACACAGGACCCACAAAGCCAAAGTCCGACGCTCTACCAACCAAGCTACACAGCTCCCCTTGTTACTATGTTACCTAAGTTTCTCCAGGTCAACTTTGGATTTGCACAAACAACTGTGAATAGATGCAAAAAGTGGAAAGTTAACACTTGCCTTTTTTGTGATAACGATCCAGTTTTTATTTTATTCTTTCCACAATTTCTGTATGCATCCAAAGAATTAATTGCTATTTTGCTGCAAACACATATTCTGTTCTTGTTTTGATTTGATGTTTTGATGTTGTCTCTCCTAGCTGTCCAATTATAAAACCATAATACCCCCTCTCCACAAAAAAATGAATTGTTTGTATAAATAGGGCTTTGCCACACCACTTAAAGTTCTGTAAGCATCCAAGTGAACCATAGCTCAAAAAGAACAAGTTATATAACTGAAAGTAAATTAAAATCAATTAAAAAATCTGAATAAGTCCCTCACATGGGCACTTCATGAAAACATGCATCATTGAAAGAGAGATGTATTTCAGCTTTGTGATGAAGGTATTGTCCAGCAGATTCACAGCTGATTTTACACAATATGTAGAAGACGGGATTGCTTTTGTTTTTGTTAAATGGCTCAAAGATACTTATACATACAAAATTTCACAATAAGCACATTTTTTGCTTCAATGCTGACTCATAGGGGAATTTGATGCAAAAGAAATCACCTGCCTTAACACTATTGCATAGATGTTCTTGTTTATGAAATCTTCATAGAAGAAAAAAAAAGCAATATATGCATGAACAAACACATCTACTTGGTTAAATAGGATAATTTTCAAAGGACATTTTAAGAAAAAGAGCAATGGTGGAGAAGGCAGAAAACTAGCAGAAAGTATTGGGTTAATAATAGCGAGAAGTCAGAAAGTTTCTATTTCCAAAAACACTGTAATCCATTTAGCATATATTTTACCAAGACTATGCTCAACTGATACAAAATAATCAGTAGTGTGGTATCTCTCTCACAGAACAATTAACACAATCTATGTTCATCTCTGGGGAAAAATCTTTGGTAAAGATGAGGTGACATGAAAAGAAGTGCCAAGGAGGTATTATGCAGAAAGAGGTGAGGTAGCAATTGTTTGGCAGAGAAGAAACATCAATGTGATATTCAAACTCGGGAGGCACATGAAAATGGCCTCCTGAGAGAAGGTATAGTCTAAGGCACAACAGTAAAACAAGAGGATGCAAAGAGCATTGTTAAAAAAAAAACAAAAAAAAACCGTGCGATTACAATAAGCATACAGAAAGAGTTGGCTCTCACGGCTCTACCTCATTGTTCAGCACATAGGAGCAGAGATATGAGCAAACAGGACAGGAAACACAAAGAGACTCAGAGACACAAATGAAATCCGCGTTTCTGTAAGAGTCATATTTAAGATAATCCCCCAAAATACAAAGGCTCCTTTGTAAAATAAACTGTGGAATACATCTTGTGGCCTGCACCAGGAATTTAAAACCTCTCCCACCATAGCAAACACATTTACTGCTCTTTGAATGACCAAAATAACCATCTTCACAATACAATTACCCATGTTGACAAGGATAATTGTATCCATGTTAACAAATATTCATTACCCATGTGCAATGCATCATATTGCAATATTTTATTTTCACACTTTTTGCAGCTACTTCTGTTTTTTTTTAAACAGACAATACAAAAAGGAGTCTAAATCAGTGCGGCAACAGTCAAAATGGAGCTAATGACAAAACCATCTGTGCTTCTCCAGACTATCTCATACTCAGTGAAGCCTGATGTCTCACTGCAAACACAAGGAGTGCAAAAGGGTGCGAGCTGACACGCTTGTGTTATGCAATGAGTTGTGAGGCCGTATGATGTATAGCAGTGTAAGCTATAAATTATGTTGTGTAAATCGATACAGAGAACACAGGTTCTGGTGGGACATTAATTTCTGCAGCCTTACAAGCCTCACATCATTTGGAACTCCTGCAACATCAGTAAACCTCTTTCACTTGGTGCATTTTGATTCAAGTTATCATGTTGTTCAAGAAAAGTGCTACTCAGCTCATATTTTAACCAAATCTTGCCAGTATGACACATGATAAATTCTCTACTATTTGATAT
>JAOWBL010004781.1:0-10802 GCA_028564865.1 Zenarchopterus dispar | reverse complement strand
TCTATCTATCTATCTATCTAACTATCTATCTATCTATCTATCTATCTATCTATCTATCTATCTATCTATCTATCTATTTATATCTCTCTCTATATAAATATATAGATATTTAAATATATACATATAAATATCTATATATAATTTTTTTTTCTTTTAATTTTTTTTTAACCATAGTTTACCAGGAAATGATTCAACCTTTAAAAAAAGTGATGGATATGTGTCCTCAAGCCTCACTGAACCTAAGAAGAGGTCGTTCTGTCTGACAAAAGTAATTAGGACATTTAGCAAAAAAAGATGCCCACTAAACAAATAAGTTTCACAGAAATAAATAATTAATTGACATTTCCGCCTCTAGCTCACAGAGGCTGACATGTTCTCCATCTGAGACCGAACCGCCGTACATAGCTGAGTCCCCTCTGGACTATTTATAGCCTCGGGCCTTGCAACAATGTCCTCTGTAACTCGACGCCGTCTGTTAAGTCCGAGCACGTTGAATGTCAGTCGCCAGAACCAGAAGCTCGCCGCAGCCTCCCGCCGACCCTCTCAGAGACCTCCATGGAGTCCGTGGGACAGCCGAGTCCTCCTGGGGACGGCAACCTCCTGGGCGTCCCCAGCTTCTGCTGCCTGGACGTGGATGAAGACGAGGGCGACGTGGTCGTGGGCATCAGGCCCAAATCGTCTCCCGTCCCGCGGAGGAAGAGCTCCGTCTCCGACGAGGACTCGGACCCCGAGCCTCCCACCAGTGGGTCCAGGAGAGTTTCCTTTGCGGACGCCAGAGGCCTGAGTCTGGTGGAAGTGAAGGAGTTTGGTAAATGGGACGGGTTCCCGGGGTGTGATCCTGCCGAAGGTGAAGGTTCGGAGGAGTACCACGTGGTACCTTCCACGTTCTCCCTGCCGCTGTCGGCTGAGGAGATGCTCGCCAAGGTCCTGCAGCACAAGTTAGAGCTGGAAGCCGTGGAGCTGCTTCCAGGGACCACGATAATCAGAGGCGTGATCCGCGTCCTCAACATCTCCTTCAGCAAAGCCGTGTACGTCAGAACCAGTCTGGACCGGTGGGCCACCCACTTCGACCTCCTGGCAGAGTACATCCCCGGCTCCAGCGACGGAGTGACGGACTCCTTCTCCTTCAAACTCACCTTGGTGCCTCCGTTCGGGGGTCGCGGGGTCAGGGTGGACTTCTGTCTCAGGTACGAGACACCTGCGGGGACGTTCTGGGCCAACAACGACAACAGGAACTACGTGGTCTTCTGTCAGCACCGAAACAGAGGAACCTCGAGGGAAGGCGTGAACAAGAAGAGCTGCCTGAAGACGCCCAGGTGAGGATCAAAGCGTGGATCTGTCTGATTTCATTTCTGTCTTTGGGAAACTGGTTTTTGTTTTGGAAGTGGAGGAAGTCCACCTCATCCTTCTTAATCTAAATATTGGCCTCGCATTTATGCAATTCAGTCGTTTTATTGAAATTATTATTATTTTTGTGAGTGTTGTGTTGTATTTTTGGGCTTCAGTATTATAAAGAACAAATTAATATGTGTTTAATAAAAATAAATTATTTTATATGGAGAAAGATCTAATAATATTTATGTGCAGCTAATTTACTTTGTAAATGGAAAAGACAGAAACGGTGACGCACTTTTACATTTTAAACTGTTATCCACATCAACAAAGTTTGGGATTCATTGTATGAAAAATAAATGAATATTTTTTCTCTGTTTGTAACCGGTTACTTGGGAATTTATTTAAAGTCACCTCCAACTGATAAACTCGTCACTGTGACATCACTGTGACATCACAAACCCAGATCAGAGTAAAATTTAACTCTTTACAGAGGAAGTGACCACATTTGGTAACTTCAGTAGAACTAAATTTTATGGTTATTACGAAAAAAAAGTTACAATGTTAATAATAATATTCTCCAATAAATATAAATGTTTTAAAGTTTAAATATTTTACTGACTTCCCCATAAAGGGTTAACCTGATTTTACATCACGTTGCATCTGCTGTACCTCCGAAGAAGGTAGCAGTGAACAAAGTTTAACACCAGTTTTAAAGCCACACCCCTTTGGGGAGGAGTTAAGTTTGGGCTCCGCCCCCTGCAAGTCAGCTGCTGTGAACTGAGCTGCAAAGATGTGGTTAAAAAAGGCGCTATGTGTGCTCATCTTGACCAAAAGTCTGTCATTAAGACTTCAGGAGATTTCATCTCGATTTTTTTTTTGATCTCTAACACATCTGAACTTCACTGATTCACAGTCAGAACTTCTCCACTGCTGAAGATGTTTCATCAAAGCAAGAGTCATCACAGGGTAATATTTCAACAGGTAAATCTTTATGTTCCTCAAGTCAAAAAGGTGTACAAAATGACTTTATTTTAGCAGCTGGAACTTCATTAAATAGTGAATTTTGCTTCAGATAAGTCTAAGGTTGGACTGGAAGTGGACACCATGAAACACCAGAAAACCTCCGAACCAGAAACTTCAGATCAGCAGCAGCAGAAATTACAGGTGAGTTATCTTCAACCAGGCCAGTAAAGCCTGTGAATAGAAACACAACCGTATTAGCAAATTATTTAATGTCGGATTACTGGACAACATCGATCGGCTAAGAGAAAAACTCTTTAATCTTTTAAAAAAACAAAAAGGTAAACCGTCACTATCGTCAACAACATCCACGTCCACACTTTTTAAAAGTTCACAAGTGAAAGAGAACATACTTCTATAAAATCTTACCACCAGAATAAGTTTCACGTATGACCTGGTAAAAGTAGATTTTTGGTTTAACTGTGTAATCACAGGTCACGCATGGATTTGTTTATTGCTTAGACATTAAAGTTAGACATTAAAGACTCATCTTACAGCTTTCAGCTGAGGAAAACTGAACCCTCGTTAAACTTTTGGGCTCACTAATAACGGATTCAGACGAAACTCTCAAATATGTAAACTAAACTTTTACGTCATGATCTTTGGATGATTATTCAGTTTGTTCAGTTTTAGCCCATTAGCTACATCTGCCATGCTAATAATATTCTCCAATAGCGCTCTAGAGTTTACATATTTACATTTAAAGTATTTTATTGACTTCCCTATAAAGGGTTAAGTCTGTAGGGTTTTTTTGTAGTTTAGTTTTATTTTGAAATCACGTTCCCTGATATGTGACTTCCTGTTCTTATAATCACGTGACTCGTTACCTCTGGAGTACCCTATTTCTCCTAATTAACGATAGCGCTCTAATAGACGCGCCCCAACCCACAAGGCTCGGGTGCAGCTAGTATTTTTATGCCAGTTTCGATAAAAATTGATCGCAGTTACGATCAAGAGTTATGATTTGCAGAGACAGAGACTTACCTTGCTCAAAATGTTCCTAATCTTATGCAGTATTTCATGGATTGGATATTTAAATTTACGGTGACTGTCACTTTAACAGCGCTTTGTTTATGTTATACATGACGTCAACAAGAGTGAGTGATTAGGACGCGCTACAGGCCGGTATAATGTAAAACAGGTAAGAGCGGATTTATGAAGTTTTGTTAATATTTGCTATCTGTGGCATATAGGATTTTTTTTCAGTCCTCATTTTTTTAATTACTGGTATGTAAATATCGAAAGAAAGCGCTGATAAGAAAGTTAATTCTTTAAACAAATTTCGTTGTACGTACATATAAATTAGCAATATGCTACGTGGATGAGCACGATTATTTACTGTATTTAACAACCAAACAGACAACGATTTTGGAAGGTTTTTTTTTTTTTTTTTTTAATAATTTGTGTATGTTAGACATTTTTTGTGACACCTTATTGTTTTAAATCCTAACATTGAAAAACTTGCATAATTAGGTCTTAAATAGAGGCGCTCTGCCCGTAATTTGCTGAGCACCCGGGCGCGTTAATTAGGAGAAACACAGTATTTGTCTCTTTATCTTTTCTCATTTCTCCCCTGCTGGTCCGTTGTCATCTCGGCTCCTCCTCATCTTGATTCCTTATTTCTCAGATGTTTATGTTTTTAAGATGTTTGGTTTTTAGACTTCCTGATGATGCAACACTTTTTTTTTTTTTGGCACTTTGTTTAATTTCTCCTGACTTCTTGCAAAATTTAAAAATAGCAACAAAAAAATTAGTATGCATATATAAATGTATTTTTCCTCACAGTATACCCTTATTTAATTGCTTTTTGTACAATCTTGAGAAGATTTTGATGTTGGTGCGGTTTTAGTGTTTAAAGTGAAACTTGACCGGACGAGTCGAACAACTAAAAAGTCACGAGAGGAACGTTTAGACACACGAGGTGCAGAAGATGCGACGTGACCCCCGCTGCAAGAATGTCACATGCCGCCGGTGTAACGTGACTCGCTCTGCATGTTTGCATTTCCTCGCCGGATCGAGTTTTGCCGCGCCCGCCGCCACGTGAGCAGTGGCGGCGAGTCGCTGTGTCCCGCGGAGCTTTAAATGCCACGAGTCGCTTTTCTCGCCGCGTCACGGCTTGACGTGTTTGTGTTTGACGGACAGGTGGAGAACAAGGAGAACGTGGGCCGGAGGAGGCGCCGGAAGGCCGCACGGATGGCCGAAGTGAGGGAGTACTTCGCTCAGAGAGACGGAGGACAGACGGGGACCGATGAAGGTGAAACACCTGCAGAAATGAAAAACACCGCTCCAGAGGGAGTCCCCGGGGGGGGACATGGAGAGGCGGGGCCGACTTCTGAGGTTGAAACCCCACGCAGAGAGCCGGAGAGAGGCGAGAGCGGCGAACAAACCCAAGACATGGCGGTCCGTGCAGCTGACGAGTCGGCAGAAAACGTCAGAGAGTTTGACGCGAACGTCACAACGGCGGCAGCGGCGAGCCAGATCAGCGGCTTCACATTTGGGATGGTGGTGGCGCCGCTGTATCATCAGGCGTCTGGAAAACTGGGAGGTGAAAGTCAGAGCAAACGTGAGGACGAAGGCTTCGGACCTCCGTCTGAAGGAAGACCGACCGGCGGGTTCGTTTTTGCTGAGTCGGGAAGAAAAACGAACACCGTCAGGTGTGATGAGACTGACAGTCGGGATTTAAACCAAATCCACCCGGACGACACGCTGAACAATCCTCCCTCTGGAGAAGAAGAGACCTCCGACCAGAGTTTCGTTAACGCGTCCCCACGTCCTCGACCTCGTCTCAGAAGACAAGACGTTTCATCAGGAGCAGATTCGCTGAATCCACAAATAACCGGCGATAGCTGTCATGTGACCTTTGACCTCCTCAGCCAAACCACAGATAAATCCACGACCTCTCGACCTCCGGAGCAAACGCTTTCACAAACAGGAAGTAACGAAGATGAGGATCGTCCACGCGGTGAAACTCGAGTCGAACCTCCTCATTTTACTGATGGGCAAACAGACCAGCGTGGGTGCGTGGAGGCGAACGATGACCACGACCACGGTGAAACGGCGTCCGCGTTGAAAACCAGAACATCGTCAAAGGAGGCGGCGGATGGATTAAACCAAACCGACGATCCGGCTACGAAACGTAACGAAGCGCAGGGAACGGACGTTGTGAAGACCGACGTGTCTTCGGAAACTCGGAGGGAAACTTCCAACATCTGTGAAGGATCTGAAGAGACGATGAAAGGAGAAGATGCTCCGGAGAAGATGGACCGTCGTGAAGCTGCTGCCTCAGACGAGGGTTTGTTTCCAGCAGGTGTTGACGAGGTGAAAAACTGGGAAATGATGGTTGAGGAAGAGGAACAGGAAGGAAAGATTGTAAACTTAAGTGGAAACGATACGGAGGATGTAGAGGACATGATAGCTGCAGAAGTGAAAGAGAAGGTGGACCACGCTGTGGAGCTAGGAGACGAGGAGTGGACCGTGGAGACAGAAAGTGAAGAGACGGATGCTCCAGAAGACACAGGTGTAGAGAAACCAGAGGAACCAGAGGGACCAGAGGGACCAGAAGAAGCAGGCTTGTGTGAAGAGAAACAGCGGGTCAGTCCTGAAGGGACGAGCGTCGGTCTGGAGCGACAGAACCGGACGAAGGTGAAGGACGAAGACGAAGAGGAGATCATAGATGCTGACTCGTGCATTTCAGTCGAGGACAGAACAGAAGAAGAGGGGGATGCTGGTCGAAGCCAGGCTGAAGGTGGTTCATCTGGATCAGAGAGAATTGTGGGTAACCAGGACGGTCTTCAAAGCTCGCAGGACAACCGAACAAAAGTGGACAACGAAAATCCCGCCGTCGAAGGAGACGTCCCAGGTCACGACAGCACGTCAGCGGAGTCGGACTCAGACTCGGACGAGGTGGAGTTGTACATGCACTGTCTGAGGGCCGCCGGCGCGCCGCCGCACCCCCAAAACGACAAGGTCAAAGAGTCAACTTTCCCCGTGAGCAAAAGGCCGTCCGTGAGCAGGAGCAGACCGCCGCCGTCGCCCATGCCGTCCATCAGCGAGTCTCTGGACGAAGACCAGAACCTCAGCGTCCCTCAGGAGACCCACGAGGACCCGAGGACCGCTGCCGTGGCAACTCCATCCGTGTCTGGTGGACAGGATGACTTCAGCCAAAACGTCTCGTGGTGGAAAAACAGTTTCTCCTGCAGCAATATTACAAAAACATTTCTGTACGCCACTTTACTGGCGGTATTTCTGGTTGTGGCGTACCATTTCGATTTTCTCGCCTGCTTCGGGCTCTACGTGGCGTCTGTGGTTTGGCTCTGTTGTCAAGGAGACAGACAACCAATGAAAAACAACAACAACAACAAAGCAGCAGCTGACAAATAGCACATCAACAAAGGAGATTTTATGGTTAAATTCTGAAACTCTGGAACAAAATGTGTTTAAATATGACCCCTGACCTCTGCTGCATCTTCAGGATAAACGTTTAATGTATCAGGACAAAATAAAAAAATTAATTCAGTTTTTACTGAGGGGGTTTATCTCAGGCTCCAAAAATCCCATCTTAACAGGGTAAAAAAAAGAAAGAAAATGAATTAATTAACATTTACATTATTTATTTGTTAAATATCAGCGATTTAAAACTGTAGATCAGGAAAAAAATTGGAAAAAAGTAATCATCTCTACCTTCGTGATTGTCATCGTAACACATTTCTGAGTTTCCATAATCTGGGGTAAAACGTAGGAGGCAGGAAGTGTGACAGCGCTGACCTCCTCTTCCAAGTCACCGCGTCTCCATCACAGTGACGGACCCGGTAGGATCCACTGGGTTTTGATGTTGGCGTAATCATTCATGACAACATGTCATCGACATAAACACCAAGTGGACACTAGAACTAAACTGGAACCATGATCTCCACCTGGAAGGAGAGTAGATGCATATATGAGGATGGTGGCGCCAAAATAAGAAGACCTGAAATCAAAGGGGCCATCAAGAAGTAAAGTAATTACATTTCAGCGGTGTCCCTCCCCTGACAGAGGACCTTCATGGTCTTCAAATAAATTTGGCTTATGTTTTTATGCTTGATGGGGGGAGCCTCACACATCCAGAAAGCGACCCACAGGCCTTCTGAGTGGGAGGTCTGACTGTGTTAAAGTTCCCGAAAATTCCCTTTATGGCGCCGTTTCTGGAAATGGAGACATGCACCAGTGGTTGAGGCTTCATAAAACGACCCCGTACCCCTGCTAATGAAAACCTGCCTTCAGTCCTTCAACAATCCACCACTGCTTCAACATCCATCAAAAGCATTTTCACTGTTTAATACTTCGGCCTGATGATACGTAATTGTTGTTCAAGGAAGAACTGATTCGAGATACGATCATGAAAACAGATCAGACTAATCAAAACCAAGTCTTTACTACACATGGATACATGAATACCTGAAATGCTACAACAGCATCGGGACGCTGAAAACCATCACCAGTAACTCAACCGAGCTGCAAAAAACAACTCTCGAGACCAATTCAAAACCGTTTGTTCAAGTCCCTATCAAGGGGAGGATCTACCCAGGAGATTCCTATCAAGCGTGGGATCTACCCAGGAGATTCTCGGTCCCCACTGCTCCCTGTACAGGTGTGAACCCCTTTAGCAAGATCATCACAAACAGTGTCTACATGCACAAGTTCTGGAGTGGACCAGTCAGACAACTCCTCTACGTCGATGACATCAACCTGTTCGCCAAAACTGAGCAAGACATCGACCTGCTGATCCACTTCACCAGGATCTACAGCGGTGTTGTTGTGATGTCATCTGGACTCGATGAATGGTATCAGTGAGACAAAATGGTCTCCCAAGGATAATAAATGGATGTCAAGACAAGAGTATGCATAGTACCAGGGTTTAAAACGCAGGCAGGTACGGTGGTAAACAAGCAGCAGGAATGATGTACAAGAACATCTGATCAAGAGAAGGTTCAAAAGAAAAACTGGGAGACGTTCCCCAGGGTGGTGGAGAGTCAAAGAGTAATGATCCCGTGGAAGCTCTGAATTCAGACTAATGTCCAGGTGACCATCCAGACATAGTGGTGGTTGATGGTCTCCAGAAGAAGCCAGTGGTGATAAATGGACCCAGCAGAAGACTGAGATTTGAAATCGCTGCATCATCAGACGGACATCAAGAAGATAATCCATAAAAGGGAAAGTGAAAGTACCAGTGGTGACTGCCAAACTGGGAACAACAATGTTATGAATCCTTTGACGCATGGAGGGGATTACCTGTCCTAAATAATCTAATCCTTCCCAGTTACTGACATTAGATATACTCAAACTCCAGTGACTCGTTTTAACCACGTTGTTGTTGTGTCGTTGTTAAACTGAATTAATATCATCATATGGGCATTATCCGTATTATTATACATACTTCATGATAGATAGAAGAATAAATGTTGTATTTTCCCTGTGGGAGGATGTTCGGTCTTTGTTGTCAAGAGTATCAGACTTTGTTTTCACGTTGGGATGATACGGAAAGTAAAACAGTGATTCTTATTTTTGCTTCTTTTTTTTTCAAAATCATTTAAATCTATTTTTGCATTTCAAGAACGCGACACATTCCAATAAAAGTTGTAACGATAAACCCCCACTGGTGACACTGGTGTGGGGGGGGGTGATGTGTACTCTCGTTACCTGTGATGATCCGGCTGACAGGTGTAGTAACAGATCAATTCAATTCAAAAATACTTTATTTGCCCCAGAAGAGAAATAAAATGAAGCTGATGGGAAGATACGAAAGATAAAAAAGAAATAAAAGTCAACCTAAATATAAGAATCATTGCATGTTTTTTGTTTGTTTGTTTATTGTTCTTCTGCACTTTTTATTCCTGCTCACATCTGATTTAATAATCTTTGTAATTTGGGGTTTTACAGAAAATAAAATATCACTTCAGATAACCCGTCCTGAAATTCATTTTTTGGGTCTAAAAACTTTTTTTTTTTTAAATCATACTGTTTTGTGTTTTCATAATAATTAAGACAATAAACTGCACAAGTGATAAATATATTTTTTTATTCTATTTTTTATATTATTGATGGTACAGACACAGTTAAAGGTGGGTTTTTTCCTGCAGTTTTGAACATTTAAAACTATTTTAAAATTACACATGTTGTACTTTTACTTTGGAGCTAACAGTGTATTTTTAATTGAAATATTTAGATTATTGTCCTTAAACGCGGCTCTGAATACAGGACTTTTACTTGTAACAGTGAAGTTTGCAGCGTGATATTTCTGCTAATATTTGATGGATTACAAATTTTGGTCAAACTTCTATTTTGTCTGATAGTTTTAAAAGATTAACATTAGAAAAGCAAAAAAGTAAAATTACACGCTGCTATCAAATTTAAAAGCATCAATTTGTCATAATTTTCTTGTAAGAAACTTAATTACACTTTAATAGAAAAACTCCCAAATATAAAGGTTAATATGATGTTTTTGGGGGGGTTTTAGCACTCAGAAAAAGAGAGATTTTTGCTGTCGGTGGTATTTTGAGAGATTTGTGGTGAAACACCGAAACTTTGAAGGAACGCAGAAACTAGAAACCAGAGTTTGTGTTTCTGGTATGTGGAAATGTTTTTCTTTTCTTTTTATCTCAGGCTGCATTCTGATGAAATCGTGTATCTCGTTATACCCGCTTATCGGTTTGAAAGTATGCTTGGCATCGAGAGGACCAACAAAAGTGTTAAACGGTTCTGTTTTTAGAGTTTGAAGACCAAGTCCGGGCTTCTCCGGGCCTTTCAGACAGCTGCTCCTGAAGGTGGGCCAAAAGGAAATAGCTCATGAGGATCTTTCCTCCTCGTCTCGCTCAGTTTTTATTTTCTTATCAGTGACTTGGAAGGAATGACGGTCTTCTTTCCAAAATACTTCTGGTTTAAATAATGCTCAAACCAAGTTTATTTACTGCACTTAAGTGGACATAAACAGCCGTAAACGTGGTGAACTATCTGTCCGTCCACCCGTCCCGGTTCAAGTTGAGGGTGGAGCTGTGATTTTTGTGGTGGTTGGTTCCCCTGACCCCAGCTGCCTCCTCCAGGTTTTCCAGAAAGACACCAAGGCGTTTCCAGGTTAGCTGAGGTCACGTCCTTCTCTTTCCTTGGACAAGCCTCCACATCCAGGAAGCATCAGAACCAGATTCCAGACACACTTCAATGGGCTCCTCTCAATCTGGAGGAGAAACAGCTGTACTCTGAGTCCCTGTTGGATGTATCCATCCATCCATCCATTCATCCATCCATCCATCCATCCACCTGTCCATCCATCCATCCATCCATCCATCCATCCATCCATCCATCCATCATCCACCTGTCCATCCATCCATCATCCATCCATCCATCCATCCATCCATCCATCCATCCATCCACCTGTCCATCCATCCACCTGTCCATCCATCCATCCATCCATCCAT
>JAOWBL010004778.1:0-10803 GCA_028564865.1 Zenarchopterus dispar | reverse complement strand
TAGTATATATATTTTCATATCATTTTATGACAAAAATGTCCACTACAGATGTGTGTGGGAAGTAACTTGGGGCGACCTGCAGGGTTGATGAGCTTCATCAGACTCACCCTTTGTGCAGCAGCTCCAGCTTCAGCCCTTTAGACCCCACCACCCTCCTGAAGCCACGGTGGTTACGGTTGATTGACAGTGTGAAACTCTGGTTGTATTCTGGGGAAAAAGATCCAACATGGACATGAAGCAAATTCTGTCTGATCTCTAAAGACAAAGTTTAAATGAACATATTTATCCTTAAAAATCCAACTTCATGACCCAATTAACTTTAAAATGTTTATTTTTCCTGGCAGGATACCATCAGTACTGAGATTTCACAAACAAAAAGGACTCTAATGAACAAACAAGACAAATTGGAATAATGAATGGAGAAATATTTCTGTTGATATATAAAACTGCAATCAAAACTTTGCTGACAAAACAAAAAAGTAAAAACAAACAAACAAACAAACAAACAAAAAAAACATCTATAAATTCACGTAAGCAGGAAACGGCAGGCTTCATGGGTTACCTGGAGAGTTGGTGTTCTTGATGACGGATGTTTTGTGTCTCTGTGGCTGCTCCTGCTCACAATAATAGACAAAATTAAAAAAACGTCTTGCTATAAAGGTCAGAGGACAGGTTGGGTGTCTCACCGTGCTGGGGTAAGGGAAGTCAAATTTGATGTAGGCATCCAGGTCACTTGGTTGGATTCCTGAAACAGGAAGTTTATGAACAAACTGTGTGTTTCCTGAAATACCTCAACATTTTTTAGAAGTAGCTAAAACTGAAAACAATTGGTGAAAGAATATTACAGTCAAAACACCAGGACAGCAGTTTAACGTTCATGTTTCATGAATTCAAAACCTCAATCAAAGCAAAAAAAAAATCAAGAAAAACAATACAACTTTTTAACTTCTTCCACTGTAAGTAAGATAAAGACACTTCAATGCTGCAGTAAATGTGTGTAAGTCGCTGTTTTTACCGCTGGGAGCAGGAAGATTCATGCCTTTCACAATGACAATGACCATTTCAGTGCTGCTCAGATCTGGAAATATTCTAGGAAGTAAAGGATGGAAAGAAACAAAAGAGGGAAATCAGAAACAATAATATCAGGACTTTGCATCTGCTTTGTCGGTGATTTTTCCAGTTATGTCTGCGTTTCCTCAAAGATGAAGATGAGTTAGTCAGTCTGCTGAGTTTGAGATGCTCCAACAACCCTCCAACCGTTTTCCTGTTCAGACATCGATTCCTGGGCTTCAGGAGTCGTCTGACGCTGAGTACTGATCAGTACTCTTCTGTTTACTACTAATCTAACTCTCAGATGACTGTCACCAGTTACTCCTCTGAAACAGCAGGACTTCAGCTCCAAAGCTTACATTGAGCAGCGAAATCCAACATTTTCAATGAGCAACAGGTGACTGGACGCTCCTCCAGGACAATCCAGGACCGGGATTTGCTCCCTCATTCCTTTGGTTTTCTGACTTTATTCAGGGACTTCCTCTCATTTCTGAGAAGTGAACTCCAGCATTTCTGCCTGAGCTTCCTCCATCTTTGACTAAATAAAACCCTCATACCTTTTTTCTATGTGGCTTCTTTAATACTTAGTAAGGTTTCTTGTGTTCATTTAACAAGTGTCCTGCCACTTGTGGAGGAAACCACGGCCTTGCATAAGCATCACTCCAGTCATTAAAGATAAAACCCCACACAGCCGGCTGACCAGTAACAGCTGTCTCTACCTGCTGACTCAAAGCCTGAAGCTGCAACGTCGTGAGCCTGTCAGAAAAAAAACTTCAGTGGTATTCGTTGGTGCATGGACGTAAATACTGGCAGAACCCAGTTCCAACACTTTTGACCCAGTCGGGAGTGTTTTCTGTGCTGGTACTGGTAGTTTCTGTTTATTGTGTGTTGTCAAAAGTGAGGAAAACCTTCTTCTAATGGCATGAAAACAAAGTAAAAACAAACCTTTCAAAGTTAAAAACAAATCATCACTTTACAGTGTAATTAAACCCGTTTCTTTGAAATACTCCCACCTTACAGTGCGAAAGGACCTGTCCTCAAAGTGATGCTTGGGAGGAGGAAGACCCCTGGACTGAGCCAGCTTCAGGATCTCCACATTCTTCTTACAACTTTCTGCCATTTTCTCAAACCTGAAATCAAAATATGAACAATCCTCAGCCACGTGTTACTCTTCATGTCACATTAGGCTACATTTCCTGAATAAAAGTAGGAAGCTTTGTTAAATTATCTGATGAAGATCAGAGTCTAAATGTGACCGTTCTGAGAAAGAGATGGAGCTTACTTTGTTGTTTCAGCAACGTTCCCCAGATGTGTAAACTGCTTGGAGTGAGTCAAACATTTCTAAAAGAAAAGCCAGAAGAAAAACTAGTTTTCACATTTGTGTTCACAGACAGATAATATCCGTGGAAACCTGCTGGGATCTCTGGAGCATCAGAAAAAATAACCAAAAATCTAAAGCAGAGATTCTGAATTCCTGTGAATAGTGGGAATTTGGATTTGAATTAGACTTAAAAACAAAACAAACAAACAAACAAACACAAGTGCATACATATTTGAATAAGTTTTTTGAACAGTGCTGTTTTATTGACTTATTTATTCAAATGTTATTTCATTTGTCCTGGGGTTTGATATCAGATATATATTCATTTCCTTTTACTGCCTTTTCTTCTGTTGTTTTACATAAAATATAAGAGGAATTCATAAACTCACCCTGCTCATGACATGTTTGAAAAAGAATGTAAAAAAAAGGAATAAAAAATGTAAAAAAAAACCCAAAACCTTTGTGTAGCAGTACCACTTCTGACCACTTGGGGCAAACAGCTCTACTGTGCTTATCTGACAGTTGATGTGTTCATGATGGTTCTAATACCATTTCTTTCCCACTAGAGAAGCACTTCAGAATGTCCAAGAGGTGATGCTACACAGAGTGGCTTTAAACAAATATAATATGAATTCTTTTTTATATTTAACAACACACATTTTTTCTGAGGTTCTACCTCGTACTGCTCTTTCAGGATGTTGGCCAGCTGTGTGTAAACCTGCTCTGCTTTCTCTGAGATCTGCACATCTACGTGATGAACCAGGATGAAGTCGTCCTCTTCGTCACCAGGAGGAGACGGCACCTTCACACAACACAGAGAGGGTCATTTACAATCTAATCTTTTTAATAACATTACCCCAAAACTGACTTTCTGAAGACATTATGTGAATCTGAATCAACAAATCTATAAATGTTTTAACCTGACCTACTCTTAAGAAAACCAAACAAAAGAAGTTTTGATTCATATGTATATAGCAACAATTTCCCTTATACAAACACTTTCATACTTTTATACAGCTTGAATTGATCAAAATCCAATGTAAATCATAATAAAAAGAGCGAGCAGCGGTCTTCTCACTGTGCTGATATCGATGGTTTTTCCACCACGCGCTGACTCGATCAGAGGCTCCAAGCCCTTAGCGGTGCGCAGAAACCCCTTCGCCTGCTCCAAGTCGTTCTTCTGCTTGGCCTGCAGAGCCGCTTTCATGTACTGCTTCTTGCGACTCTCCAGGAACTCCAGCTGCTGAACGGCTGGTTGGTGGAGACAAACACAAAATCTAAAGGGAGATGTTTTCAGATGGACACTAACAGAAATACAAGAAACTTGGCTTCCTCTAAACCGGCTGGTGTCTGAGGGACGAGTGGTCACTTGGAGAAGAATCCAACCACCTGCTCCTGTTGGGACCCACCTGTTTGCGAGAGTCCTTCCCTTTCACCTGTTCTGTCAGGGGAAGGTGATGGAGATGTTTTTTGTCCCTGACCTGAGGTTGGGATGTCTAGCATGAGCTTTTTTGGCTTTTCTGGAACAGCAGGCTTTGACTACAAGAGACACATTTAGTCAAGTGTCAGCATGAACCTACTATAAACTCTGCAGTCTGTGGTAAAGCTGTTAGCTCACCTCTTCATCCTTCTCCTCTTCTTCTTCTTCATCTCCCACTTCAGCAGAGGTGAGTTTGCTTGCTGCCTCAAGAGCAGCGATAAAACCCTGCTCGGGTCCTTCCACCTTCTGGCCGGGGATCGGAGGAAAGCCTTGACGACAAGATCTAGATTTACTATCTCGAGCACAGAAGAAATCCTGAGCTTTACACAGAGACTAAGTGTAAGCTGTGTAATACAATAAATAAATGAGCCTATAATTCAAATCACTGAAGTAGAACACTTAAAAGGAGGAAAGGTGACATTTTAAAATCATATATTTCCACGGACCTTTAAACACAGAAGTCCTAACAGAATAGATCGGTGCATCTGTATTTGTTGAATTTATGGAACCTTGTGACCTCTAAAGGGTCAAATACTGAAGCACAAATGGCTGAACTTCAGCAACAAAAACTGCCAAGTTTTTAAATATTTTATGATACTGTTTCTAACCATTTCTAGTCTTTCTGGCACACCAAAAACATGGGAAATGGGATGCCAGGGAGCCCAGCTGGTCCTCAGACAGCTGGCCTGAGTCCCAGCCTGGGGTTTAAGTTCTGGGAGGCTTAACGGAGAAGCCAAACCCACTGAAACACATCGTGTCCAGAAATCACAGATTAACAAGAATTAAAAAAAATAAATAAAAAAGTTTGTGGGAAATTTAATGAGTCTTCATATCATGACCTTATTAAGCCCTTTCTTTTACTATTATTGTTGAACAAGGCAGAACATGTTGCCAACAAACAAGAAAGAGACAAAAGGACCACAGGAGGAACTTTGCCTTCATGGACAAAACATCCTTCATATGGTTCCAAGAATCTGTCAAAACTCCTCTAAAATGAAAACGAGACATCAATACCAGAAAGCTGATCTTACCAGGAGGAACCGGCAGCTCATCAAAGTTCACTGCTTTTCCTGCTTTGTGAGCTCGAATGGCACTTTGATATTGCTGCAGGAGAGTAAATGAAAAGGCTGTTAAAGGTCTTTTTCAGACAAACTGATAACCAGACACATCAGCAGGGAAAAGGATCATGTGAAAACGCAAAGTTTGACAAACCGATTCTGTTAAAGAGTTCTGTACATGTAATAACACACCAGAACTTTTTTTTTCCGTACCTTGGCAATACGGTCGTGCATTCGGGCCTTTCGGTCATCTCCGCTGGCTTTGGCCTGAGCAGACGCCTCCACATACTTGGCTCGTCTCTGCTCCAGAGCCTCCAGCACATCTTTGGGAGCTGAATCCACCCCTAGGGCAGTGGGGGCTGAAAATGTGAAAGAAAACGTTGCACAGTGGGTCTGTTTTTATCTGAAAACTTGCCCTCAAGTTAATGCTGTTATACTAAAAAGTGTGCTACCATGTTCAAAATGTACAGCAGCAACGGATGTGCATTTTATCACTTCAGATAATATTCTGACATTAAACAGGGCTTTAAACAAACAGACATTTGACTTTGTGGCGTCAGAAGAAGAGTTTAACCGGAATATTCCATCTGGAATTATTTCTTTGAAAAATGACCAAAAACAGCCCGCCAAAAATGAAACAATTTCCATTATTTAGACAATATTTAGACCCTTTAGTAAACTAATGGATCCTCTGAATCATGAATCATTTCTGATCCAGTGAGTGTTGTGTGTTTAGTATAAATGCACAGTATATGCGTCTGGATCCGAGTCTGGCCCAAACAGCAACACCAGGAAATGAATATTAACGTGGAATTTTAAACCCATTTTCACCTGGAGCAGCTGAAACTGGTTGCGTAAGCTGTATGTTTTGCCCGGAGGAGGGTTTGTCTCCTGGAGAAGCGTTTCCTCCTGCACCTATGACATAAAACATGTGGTTACATTTCATGCACTTGTTGAGTTTACTTACACAGATGGGTGACAAATTAAAAGACAAACCAACATAAAGTCTATTAAGAAGTCGTTGGGCCAACGCTTGCTTCCATGTAATGTGAAGATGGTGATGGTAGAAAAAGCACTTCGTTGGGTTGAAATCTGGTGATTGTAAAGTCTATAACATGATTTATGTGATTTTCTCACTCAACATTTCAACTGATGTGGGATTTACTATCTTTATTGTCCTGAAAGAGATCCTTTCAAGGCTGTAATGTTTTAAAGCTGGATGAAGGTGATCAACTGAAAAGGCTTGAAACAGATTTGAAATTATCCTTCAAGGGAAACAAATGTCCTCAAATCAAGCCAGCAAAAAGTGCCTCACAAAATAAGAGCGGGATCTTTACCATGTCATCACTCCGTCTCATTCCCACAAAAATCCATCACCTACACTGGGCTTCTGCACTTGCTTTACTTATACTTCATGTTTAAAAGAAACTGGTTCTAAACAAGTTGACTCCATTTCTGATGCCAGAGTGGCCAATTTTTCTTCATTTCAGCACTTTCATGCCTATAATTCAAGTTGTTTGCATCTGAACAAAATCCAAATGAGTTATTTGAGTCCCGCTTTCCTGACCCTGTTGCAGAGGTGGTGGGAGGCCGCTGAGGTCGACTGCTTGTCCTTTTTCCAACGCCTCAATCACGGCATCGAATCCCTGCACAAAAAAAAAAAAAAAGAAAAAGCATAATGATTCTCTTTGTGGACATCCACAAGTTCAGCATGCTTTACATTCTTGTCAGAAAAATCTGTCAGAAACCCAGTGCAACACACTCAAGACCATAAGCACAATCAACAGTCACATTTATATTGAAATACACTATATACAATTATTGTTAGTATTATAATTACCGTATTTATGTAATAAGCATAAAAGTAGACTTAATTGGGTTCAATCCTGTGCAATGTCACAGAAGATGATAAAATCAGACTCAAAAGAGAAATTCCTTTTTTTTTTTTTTTTTTTGCAATAATGATGCAAGAGATGAGGTCAGAAACATAAAGGTTTTAATCACAAATGCAACTGCTGATGGTTAAATTTAATCTGCTCTATAAAATCTTTAGCATTGTCTCCAGATCCAGTATTTAGCTTCTGTTGTTACAAAGATTTATAAAACATTGTCTTTACAGTTTTAACAAAGCAACAATATTGTTTCTTAAATGATAAGTAATATTCCACATACATACACACTGTAGAGTTGTTAAAGTAATCAGAACCATTTCATTTGATATTAAATAAATATTGTATCTTTACCGTTTTCATCTATCTACAAAGCTACACATGAATTTGCTAACGATTCATTAACTACATTTCCTTCAAATACAATTTAAAGAGAGATTGATTTTAATACAGGAAACAACTTTTTTTTTTCTGATGAAACAGCTTATCAAGTCTGTCGTTCTTCAACTCACCTTGCTGGTCTTGAAGTAAAGCTTAGCTTGCTCCATATCTCCGTGCTTCTTGGCTCTCAGAGCTGCTAACTTGTACTCTTTCTGCCTCTCCAGAAGCATTGTCTTGGATGCTCCGGTCACTGTGGAATCACCAGACAACAAATACCACAGTCAAAAGCCTCATTCATCACATATTGAGACGCTACAAGACAGCCACTTTGTCTTAACCCTTAAAATTCAACTGCTTCTTCCAATCCAGAAGGCTGGCAAGGACAAAATCAGGAATATGTGTGGTCTATTAATAATTCATGATCTAATGCATGATAAAGGTGAAATAAAGGCTGGGAATTGAAATGAAAGAAGTAGTAGAAGGAAAGAAATCTTCTGTTTTTAAAGCATAAAAGAGGCTGGACCTTTAAGCAAACACTGAATTCAACATTTAGAGGTTCATTTTTTAATCTGCTAATAAGGCAGATGTTCAAGAACTGAGCACGCTGAATGGGAACAAAATTTACTTACTGATGGCCAAACTAATCAGTTAAGCTATAAGTCCAGAAGCAAAGTACACAAGTCCATACATCTACTGACTAATTTTAATCATGTCTTTCAATCCTGTCCCACTTCTCTAGTTAAACAACTAGTTTGGGTCTATCCTGTCCAGTAATACCAGGTTCTGCCATGTGTGGCAGTAGCAGGCAGCACAGAAACCTCAGTAACATGGTGACAAGAAGAGGTCACAGTTTGTGGGTCTGCCCCAAAGTTACCAGTTTAGGATAAACAGAAAAAACAGAGATGGATGAAGCTCTGGGAAGAGATCCCAACCACCCAAAACAAGAAAAAATAGTCTTATTCTGAAGCAAAAAATGAGCAGATAAACACAATATTAAAACCAGAATGGTTTCCCTGTTGGAGACGGCTCACGGACAGCAAAGACGTGAAGTTTGATGCAGAACTTGCAATATTTCTTTTACATTGGTAAGTGCACCACTGCTGAGTTTTGTTTCGTTAAATATTTCTGAGGGTAAAGTAAGTCAAGTTACTCTGGTGTTAATCCATCCATCCATTTTCTATACCCGCTGAATCCTTTTATAGGAGGGGTCTCAGACTCCGGTCCTCGAGGGCCGCAGTCCTGCATGTTTTAGGTGTGTCCTTGCTTCAGCACACTGTGATACAAATGACTGTGCCACTAACAGAGTTGTCCAGACCCTGATGACAAGCTAATGACAACCGTTAATCAGAATCAGGTGTGTTGCTGCAGGGATACAATCAAAACATGCAGGACTGCGGCCCTCGAGGACTAGAGTTAAAGACCTCTGTTTTACGGGGTCACAGAAGCCTGGTGGAGCCTATTCCAGCTCATTACAGGCGATAGCCAGGAAATGGACAGGTCACCAGTCCATCACAGGGCCACTAGGATGTTATTTCAATGCCAAATGTATTGATCTTGGAGTATGAATTTAGTTTGTGTTTCCCATTACACATTGTTCCTTTAATCATATGTACTTATCAAACATACAAATAACTTCACTAAGTTGAACTACAAACTTTACCCAACCATATCTGTCTCTGAAAAAAAAAACAAAAAAAACCAAAAAACATTTTCTTTATGGTGTAATATTTTCTGTAAGTGTAAGGCAAAGGCAGAAAATAGCTGCTCTTTTTAAATAAATGGAAATAAATAAATACAACCACATGCCACCCTCTGGGCCATGTGGCTTTAATCACGCCACACCATGACCAGTAGGATCATTCAGATCAGCTTTTAAACACCATTTTGCAAAAGACAAGCTGTGATACACAAACTAGTTTCAATCGTGTCCCTGTTTCTGTCTGTAATCATTTATTTAAATCACAACGAAGACGTCCTCAACAGAGATTCATTACAGCAGATAATCTGTCCCAGATACCTAATTATCCATTTTGTCTTCTGGTGTGATTAGAAACAATTTTTGAAAATAAATGTCAAATGCATATTTTTTTGAAAGTTGTGCCAAAGTAACAGCAAGTATCCCAAACAGATGTGTATTTTTTGAGAAACCTCAATGTTTAGGTGGACAGACCACGCTTCGTACAGCCCAAATAACTACATTCATTGGAAATGGTCCAATATAAAATACACTAGAATGATCTATTAAGCATATGCTTACCACCTGGCTGGGCCGTCTGTGAGAAGTCTGCAGCTCCTGTCATTCGCTCCTCAGGAGACGGGAGGCTGCTCAGAGGCGGAAGTGTAGCAGGTGAAGACTGCTCCTCTTCACTGTTGGGTGTAGCAACATCAAGTGATGACACAGCGTCCAACTGCTGAGTCCCATCAGGAGGCGAGGGTACAGGTGGAGGAGGCCTTGCAGGGGCAGTGGGTCGAGGACCAGCACTTGGTGCTCCAGTGGCAACAGGTGGAGGGATCTCTGCCTCGTTTACAGGTCTCTCTTTCTTTACAGCTGCCAGCATGGACTCAAGTGTCTGCAGAAAGAAAACAGTAAGAGTTGGAATTATTAAAACGTATAATTGTATCTCAGATGTAAAACAACACCACAATTAAAATCCATAAACATTTCCCCATGCAGCTCTGAATGACTAAAAACTGCTTCAGTAACTTTACTAGTTTGCAGAATTAATTTGAAAGATGGTAATGATGTTGATGTTTTCTTTAAGAAAACCAAATGGTATGTTCACTGAGCAGTGTAGAAAAAAACAATCAAACCTGAGTAAAGGTTTGTTTTATAAACTTACAAAATATATTTAAGAAAACTAAAACAGCAGTACTTAAATATTTAAAAGCTATGATAAAAACTCTTAAAATAATGTATAAAAAAAGATTAAAATCTACAAAAGAGCTCAGTAACTTGTAATGATCATCATATTAGATGGTATCTCCACTTTTTTTCCCCTGTAGATCTTGAAAAGTTGACTGATTTCCTACTATTTATTTCAAGGGGTCAATATTTTTGCCAGGAGTCAAATATCTTTATAGCTTTTTTAATGACCTTGACAATGTCATTAATATTAACTTATCCAAGTATAAACTATGAGTGCCTTAAGGGTTTATCAGCACAAATAGATTCTATCACACAAATAATAATATAATTATCCCAGAATGACAGTTTTTCTTAACAAGTGGCTTTCAGGCAGAACAGAGAGAAACAATTGTGCAGAAATTTCTGCAGCTTGTTCAACAGTAACAAACAAATAATGACTAAATCTAACAAACTGATGAAGAGTAATGAAAATCCAAGTTAATAGTATCAAGGCCTTTATATTTATGGATAATTATGCCTCTGAATCAACACCTTTCTAAATTTTTCAGTAACAGATGTTGTAACATCAGAAATCAGTGCAACATTTAATTTTTAGATTTAAATAAAATATACAGTTGCGTGAAAGTGTTTGCCCCCTTACTGATTTATTTTTTTGTATGTTTGTCACACTTAAATGTTTTCGATCATCAAATAAATTTAAATATTAGACAAAGATAATGCAAGTAAACAGAAGATGCAGTTTTTAAATGAGGGTTTTT
>JAOWBL010004777.1:0-10803 GCA_028564865.1 Zenarchopterus dispar | reverse complement strand
TGTGTGTGTGTGTGTGTGTGTGTGTGTGTGTGTGTGTGTGTGTGTGTGTGTGTGTGTGTGTGTGTGTGTGTACACTGATAGTTGAAAAATGCTAAACTGCTGTTCTACATATCACATTTGTGTGTTAGATGGGCCATGTTCTGGAGAGAAAACCCAGCCTGCATATGATGCAGGATGTGCAGAAGGATTCCCTGTGGAGAACAACTCCAAGACAGTAAGACAGCAACGCATATCCTGCTCTATTATATAATGGTGCTGTTTGTACTGGGCTGAGGTTAAATATGTATCTGTATCTGGGAAATAAAAGTATTATTCTACCTCTGATTTTATATTTGTCCCACAGTTTAAGTGATCACTCATTTTTGAAAAGCTAGATGATGTGCATTATAACCATTTTTAGCATAGCCAAGGGGAAGACTTTATTATGATAGCTTCTCCACCCCCCACTCCACCCAGCTGCAGAGCACTGACATTAGCTTTGTAGCTTACCGCTCATATTTGGGGAGAGACTTTTTTTAGTTGTAAAAACTTGTATTTTTATTAAGCTATAGCTCCCAGGGCAGTAGCCCTTCTTTAACCTTATTTTCATATCCAGGTATCAGAAGAAACGCCAGAGCAAAGTGGAGACACAAGCCCAGATCAGCTGTCCTCTGTCTCCGCTCCTGTAACTGAAACCCCCCATCCTACCACTGTAGAAGCCTCTGGTACATTAGTCCGAGACAGTGATGAGGTCAGCCCGGAACAAGGCCTACCTGAGGGCCCGGCACAGTTAATCCCAGAGAACAACACCCTCGTAACTCCCTCCCCTGAGGAGCTGCCAGTGGTCAGTACAGAGACTCTTGGAAGTGCAGAGTGTGCAGAAGCAGAGGAGCAGCTTGCACAAGAGGGGACACTGCATCTGCAAAATGGGGACGAACTACATGGAGAGGAGAAGGAACCTGACCAGTACTCGGCTGGCTCAGGGAAGCAGGCAGGTATGAACAGCTACAAGACTTTTCAAGTATATTATAGAGATGGACCGCCCTCGATGGCACCACCAGCATCACATGAACTATTGCAAAGTAGCAGGACATCCATCATCCTCTGTTTCTCATCAGAGTTTATATTGTTTTCTTCAAGCTGCTTAGAGCTTAAAGAGGTGTTACATTGTGGTTCTCTACCACACGTCAACAGCACTTCTTGTAATCAATTACACCAGTCAGTTATGTCAAGTAATTGTTGCGTTCCCACTATAGGAGGAATTAACCAGAATACCCTACACAGTATGAAACAAATGTCACCTTTCATAATCTTGACACGTCTAAAACGTTTTCCTTGTAGTCCATACGTTTCTTCTCTTTCTCAGCAGCAACATCATATACGTTGCTGCACTTTTGCATAATATCTGTTTTGTGGCTTGTTTGGCACATCCCAGAGATTAAACTGTCTTGTACTTTAACACTTTGACTCAATTAGCTGACAAGTCAACAGCTCAGTGATATTTTCATAAGGGATCTCTCTCTCTTTCTCTCCCTTTTTAAATAAGAGTTAACATGAAGTGTAACATTAAATCATATAAACATTTTCCAGTGGATGCACAAACTAAAATTGTGAACTAAAGTGTGTCTCAAAAAGATGAAATAACAGTTTTGATATTGGTCATCTCACTGCTTCAGATTCAGACATCAGTGGGGAGAGAACAGAGAAGACTGGAGAGCAGGGAGAACCGGAGGAGAGGAGGAGGAGGTCGCTTTTGGCAGCTCTAGAGCAGATTGGAAGGAGAGAGGATGAAGATGAGGAAGAAGTTGAAGAATTTCAAGTTCCACAGCGAGAAAATGACAGTGGGTTCTCTGTGAACAAGTGCATCCTGGGTGCTGTTATTCTGTTAGGTCTCGGCACCATCTTTTTCTCAGGTGAGCATTTGCTTTTGAGTCGCTGTGAAATTGAACCAGCCATTGCAATGTTATTTTAGACTAATTCTGCACATGGTAGAGTGGGAAGTAACTGAGAGTGGACTAGATGAAGAATGGTCTGAGACTGAGGTCTATTATACCTACAGGTATCTTCATGGATCTGGATGAGGGTAGGTTGTTTTAATGTGTTATTGTGTGTTAATACATGAACAACTTACTATTTCCTTGGCTATAGCTTGCATTTGTTAAGGTTTAAGAGTGCATGCAAAATAAAAAAAAAAAAGCTTTGCTGGTTATACTTTCTAAACAGCCTCTTGAAAAGCTGTCCAACCTTTTTAAATGTGTGCGAGCTGGTTATGCAGGAAGAAAAAGATGCAGAAGTAATCAAGTCATAATCTTAACAGCAGTGTTAAGAGTGCAACGATAAAGAGCTAAAAATGGCAGAAAGATAAGTATGGCCTGAGCACCAATTCTAGTTAGTTCTGCCCCCCCTCCCCCAATTGTCACGCAGTTTAAAAAGAAATATAAATGTAGCTACAGTGTGAAAACATCCATCCAAAGGAAAATTAAAATTTGCATAATTTTCAATCAAAAATAATATACTGTCACTAAGTCTTGTAAAATTTGGATTTGTTAGATTATATAATGTAAATGCTCTTTATCTATTTTCACAAAAATCTCACTTGATTGTTGCATGGTTAGTGTTTTGGTTTTTTTTTAAGAAGAAGAAGAAGTTGCAGTGTAGTATAAAGCTGTTGTTTGTTATTTTCAAATGTTTTATGTTACAGAGAGTGACTATGTTACAAGGGAGCTGAAAGATGCAGAGGCAGCAGGAAAACAGGTCAGTCTGATATCTGGTCTCCCTCTCTCCTGAAGTCTTTCTAGTCCAGCTTTTTTATGCATTGATGTAGTAAAGCATGTGCATGCATTTTACAGTGTGGTGAGTATTTTTAATGTGATGTGCTCCGTATGAGATAAAAGGCAAAAGGGGAACTTTGAAAGCTGTTTTTCACAAACAGAGCTGCTCAATAGTTTTTTTTATTTTTTCCCCACCTACTAAGCACATGAAGCTCTTTCTCTTCTCCACTAGTCAGTACGGCAGTAAAAAAAACTACATGAAGTCATCTCAAATCTTGCTATTATATTTTACTGTGTATGTGTGTGTGTATATATGTGTGTGTGCATTTTGTTGATAGGACTGGCTTCATCCCGAGACTCCTCCTCCCCAAGTAGATGCTGACAATTCAGAGCTCCTAAATAAGTTGTCCAAAGGGAGCGAGCAGGTATCTGTGCTACAGGCCCAACTTCAGGTGTGACTCCATTCTGTCTTTTGTGTGTGTGTGTGCATATGTGTGTGTGCTCATTCCATTAACATCTGCAGCACAAATGCATGTCTTTGCAGAAATATGTGAGTGAGTGTGTAATATTCTCATGAGACCCTGTTTTTCCTGTATGATTTTTATTTATTTATTTATCTATTTATTTGAACCAGGCACAAAAAGAAGAGCTGAAAGTATCCACAGGACAGTCAGCAGAAGCACAGGAGCGGCAGCACTGGGAGGAAGTGGAAAAGGAAAACAGTAGGTTGAAGACAGAGATGGCTTCCCTCCCTGTCCTTCAGAAAGAGAACGACAGGATGAAGAGAGAGCTGGAGTCCGTCCCGGCATTACAGAAAGAACTAGAAACACTGAGATCCACTCTGACTGAATTAAAACTCTCCTCAGGTACAAAGGGACAGAGGGAGGAGGTAGGGAGGGGGTATGAAGCAGAATAGAAAATGTACAGGGATAATGGTTGATAGAAAGAAAGCAAGAGAAACTGTTCTTCTTTTTTTACTTATTCTTTGTCACTCTTAACTTTTATGCTGACTTCTCATCTGTGCCGTTTAACCGACTCTTGCATCTCTTTCTGCAGCCCATCAGGCAGCTCAAGCCTGTGAAAAGACCTGTACGTCGCCCCCCACTGGCAAGCCAGAACGCAGCAGACAGGAGAAACAGGCCAGGAAGTCATGGGCCGAACATGCGGAGAAGAAAGGCCCTACAAGAGACAAATATGAAATGGCCCACAAGAAACATGGCTCAGAGACGGTGAAATCTGTCCGGAAGGAAGAAGGGAAAAAAGAGCTAAAAGATGCAGGTAAAAGGGAGCGGAAGAAAGAGAAGCCTGAACACGGCAAAGAGAAAGATAAGGAAGGAGGGAAGAAAAGGCCCAGTGATGAGACTAAACAACGGCAAGGGAAAGACTGGAAAAAAGAGAGACGTGACAGAGGTGATGGTGGAAAGTCTTGGAAGGTTAAAGAAAGTAATAATGATTTGATACAAAATGGTGAGAAAAAAGAATGGAAGTTAGAAAAAGACAAGAAAAGGGGAAAGCATGAGAAAGTGAAAGAAGATCATCCACAGAGGCGTAAGGAGGATAAAAGGGATGGGCAGAAAAGAAAGGATCATGGTGAGAGGCACCGGGGCACAGAGGAGTGGAAGGAAGAGAAGGAATGGAAGAAAGGGAGAGATGGTCTCAAGGAAGGTGGCAGAGAGAAGTGGGAAAGGAAAAATTTAAAAGAGAAAAGAGATGTGAAAGACTGGGAAAATGACGAGTGGAAGCATAAAAATGGCAAAGATCGTGGTAGAGAAGGAAAAGGAAAGGGTGAAAGGAAGCACTGGGAAGATGACAAACGTGGGAAGGAAAGGATGGAGAATGACAATGGTGAGAGAAAACAGCGGAACAGTTATGAGTCTAAGAGCAAAAATGAAAAACAGAAGGAAGACGAGTTGGATCAGTGGAAAAATGAAGCGGGGGACTGGAAGAGAGGAGAACAGAAAGAGAAAAGGCACAGAGGCGATGGGAAAAAAGACAAATCACAGTCTGAGAAAAACAAGGATGAGCGCAAACTTCCAGGTCACCAAGGCCACAAGGAAGATCACCTGTATGGAGACCAAAAGCCCCCTCACACACACCACAGACCCTCTATGGAACAACCTGAATACTGGGTCCAGCAGAGAGACCGTCTCCGGCGTGATACTGGACCACAGCGGCAGTGTAACTCCCCGGAGAGCTGTGCTCAGGCCGAACGCCTGCTCCCCGTTTCTTTGCCTGAGTTTGACGCCATCCTTCAAACCTACCTGTCCAAGGCCGCAGAAGCCGGCGTGGACGTCTCCAAAAGAGAGGAGCTCAAAAAGCTCGCTGCCGAGTTCTTCCATGATGGAGTGTTTGTGCACGACAGGATGAGCTTTCGCGACTTTGCTGAAGATGTGGGAGATATCTTAGAAGACATGGTTGAAGGGGATAATGAAGAGGAAGAAGAAGATAGTCCTTTAGAGGAAGAAATGGAAGAGTTTGAAAAGGAAGTCATGACAAAATTCTCAATGCCAGGAGCTAAAAGCAAAGAGGAACGAGTCAAAGGGGACTGGAGGAAAGAGAGTGGAGCAGGACGTGGCTGATAACGTGGTAGAATTGCAGTATCAGTCAATCAGATGAGAGCAAGTCAGAGGACAGGAGAGCTTACTGAGAGGAAACATCTTTTTGACCACAATTGCTTAAAAGTATTTATTTATCAGCCTGCCATCCTTCTGCAGGATGCCTTATCTTGCTGTACCACTTCTGTCTGTTTTCTGTGTGATTACACTGTTGAGGTTTGCCTGTGCACACTTAGGTACAAAGTTATAAAGAAAGGGTTTGTAACGCCATTACCTTTGGACTTTTTTTTTTTTGTGTATATGTTATTTGCTAAGTTTCATGTTCACTCCAGAGGAAACTTTGTAAAATGTTACATTTCTTCTTTTAATGTTTGAGTAACTTCAGCCAATGTGAAAATCCTTTGGTGTGAAAGAAATGTCTCTGCTCCCCGCTGCGCCCTCCTGTGTACAAGAGATTGAACCCACTGGACTGAGTGGGCCGTTTCTTCTGTATACATCTATTCAAACACTGCAGCTGTTCTTCTGCAAACAGCCCCGTGGACTGTTAATGTCTACTACCTGTTCACTGACTGACTTTTTTGTTGTTGTTGTTTTTGTCTTTTTTTTGTTTTGTTTTTTTTTTAAACTACATAATCCTGCATCTTAATGTCAGATTATCTGCAACATCTTGATAACCGTGTCTTTAAAAAAAAAAATTTAAAGTGGGACTGCATTAAGATATTTAGTTAATGCTTCAGGTGATATTAGAGAAGCTTGGCACTGATTTTATTTGTCTGCACACACTGAATCCAGAACTTTAAATAACTAAAATTCATAATTTACTTATAAAACTGAACTGAGCTCGTCCATCAGATATTGACATGTTGAGCATGTATAGTAGTTTCCATGCATAGAGCTCATTTTGTGCAGTCAGATTTCCTTAATTATTTTTCCATGACTGTAGCACTTGTTTGTATTTATTACGTTGTCCTGGTACTTTCTGTTGGACTGTAGCAGTTTATTATAACAAAACCACTTTGTGCTAGCACAGAGAATTTTGATTATTAGGATGTTTGTGTTTGCTCCTGGTACTGTCATTAAAAAATAATAAATTGAATGCCTCCCTGTGATTAAAATAACTGGACTTTTTTTTTTTCTTTTACCTCACCAGTTGACATTTTATCTCTGTGATCTTTCTTCAGATTATTATTTTGTGAAAATATTGGTTAAGACATTCAAACAGACCTCAAATGCTGTGATGTTGATGCAATTCCTCTCCTGAATCAACCATGTCAGGCCCTTACAATGAAAAAAAAAAAAAATTAAACACAGATTTCATCCCTCCAAAACATTAACTTGACTCTCTAACCTTTCTTTCAAAGAACGATGTGGGTGAGCTTCAAGGCTGAGCTTGAAGCATCGCCCACTGCCTTGATTTGCATTCAGAATAAGGAAGCCTTTTTCTTCCTCATTACAAAAACCCTACATTTAAACTGTAAAGTTGTCTGAAGTTTTCAGGTGTGAAATGTGTACCATTGTTGTGTAGGGTTGTACAATTGGACTCCTTAACACCGATGCTGGCTAGAAGAACTAGAAACCTACTCAACCGAGCAAGATCCAGAAGCAGTTTATGTGGGGAAATTGAACAAAATCCTAGAGTTTACAATATTTATTCTTGCAAAAATGGGTTAAAATACCCAAGGCTTGATCAAATGGAGGAAACAGCCCAAATTATGGCCAACCAGATACTAGTTAATAATTATTACTGTGTTGTATTTCCTTGTAGTAATATTATTACTAACATTAGAGAAACAGGAATGACAAATGAATGAGTGGGAGACGTACTGAATCCATGTTACTTAGTCACAGGCTCTGTTATATCACATAATCATTGTAAATGGTTAAATATTTAGCTTTTTTCACAAACCTTGTGCATGTCACCGCCCTCTCACAATGTAAAACCACTTAACTGTTGCTTCAGGTGTAATTTCTCACCTATTTAACTAAAATGCTTCCCTGGATGGATTTTTCTGGATGTTTGGCCACAGAAGGCAATCATGTAGTAAAGACGCAAGAATTAAGCTTTAAAGTGAAGTCTGTAGATACAGTTATAGTGACAGGATATAAATCATGAAGTAGTTAGTTAGTCCCACAGAAAACCCTGATGCTCAGTGCTCTGTAATTCATTTATTTTGTGTTCGTTACTGTCGTCTCCTCTATGACAGCCATGGGAATGGAAGAAGGAGAGGTGCGTGTTACCATTTTAGGTTAATAGGGATCTAGATGAAGATGATTGTGAGTGCTGGAGAGCTGAGACATGAAAACAAGAGTTGGGAATACTAGAATGATAAAGCCAATGTGCTTGTTAGCAGTAACTGTCTCCCTAATGTGCCAATTGTGCACATCCTGTCAGCTTTAGCTTAAATAACACAAGCTTCCTCAGGTGAAACCCAAGTGCCTTGTTCTCAAAAGTTTTTCCAGCTCATACTATATGATTAGAAATGATTTACTGCCTTGTTTTTTTTTGCTCTCTACAGCATTCTCATAATTTTATGGCTATGAGATGAAAGTATTTGAGGCTATTGTCTGTGCTCTGGTACGAGCTGGGTAAAACATTAAAAAAGAAATACTCTACTCACTGAATGTGTTAACCTCGTCCTAACCTCTTTTTCCAGTCTGTTTCTTTAGCATTTTCCAAAATGAGATGATTCACCCACTAATACGTCACTCTTACGAGACACTGGTTACACACTTCAGTTATAGCTGAAAAGACGGCGCGTCATGGAAGAAGTTCAGAAACAATGATTTATCTTCTCTACTAGGAGACTATAAAAGCCCAGGAGGGTTAGCGTCTTCTTATTGCTGACATACACCTGCACACACCTGTGTAGGTGAGTTTTTGAGACTTTTTTTTAAAATAAAAATAGATCAGATTTAGAAAAGATCTCTTTTGTTAATTTATATATTTTTGAAAATGTATTATTATTACAGCCGAGCATCTCATGGTCTTTTCTGAAAGCCTGGTGTCTCTCTGTCTTACAGCTCACGATGGAGTCTGCCATTGGCGTGCTGCTGTCCCAGTTCAAGATGTATGCTGGCAGCGATGGATCCTCCGACACTCTGAGCAGAGACGAGTTTTGTAAACTTGTCAAATCAGAGCTCCCCAGCTTTGTTAAGGTAATGACGGGAGAACTGACAAACTATTAATGCATTTCACTATAAATGTATTTGTAAAGTCTTTAGCACCTGGACTCTTATTACAGAGTGGTGGGACTCTTTTACAACAGAGTCATGCTGCAATATTTGTAGATTATTGTAATATGTGAAACCGCTGGCTTTGAAAGATGTTACAATACTGAGCCAGGTGGGCCCTCCTCCCTTTAGTCAAGAAGACTTTTCACCTCCAGAAAGAGTTTTAGATTAGTCAGATTTCCACTTCTCCAACATCTAATTTTTAAATTTTCTTTACACCTTTATGTATTTTTACAACCTCTCAGCGATGCCCTTTTGTATATTTGGCATTTGATAATAGCATCCTAACCTGTATTTTTATATATACGAGCTTTTTCCTATTTATCCTCTTCATCTGCTGGAGCCTTTCCCAGATGTCTTCAGGTGAAACGCAGGGGTACCAGCTGGATCACCAGTTCACTGCAGGCCCAAATAGAGATGAAAAGCGGCAGTCAATTAGCCTAACATACAAGTTTTTGAACTGCGAGAGAAAACCAGAGAAAATATGTATGGAACTCTAAATTTGTCACATTCACTGAAATAAAAGTCAAGTGCTCTGTTTGTGCACTGCTAGAACTCCATTAATTGACATGAATCTGTTCAAAAACAATAAGAAATAACTATAATATTAGCATTAATGATATATGTCCGTGTGCATGTTAATGAGTTAGGATATAGTTACTTTTTGAAAGACATGAGTCATCTAGTTTCAGTATCACAGAACTGTTTACTCCTAAAACAGCTGTTTAATTGAGTCATGTTTAAACAAGTATGGTCTGGGTGCAAAACTGGACTTTCCTACTGTGACCATTTAATTGCCATAATTCACTTATGTGGACAGTCTTTAATGGCTGTGGTCTTGGTCACATGTCAGTGCTGGGAATGTTTGATTCTTTCCACAGGAAATAGCTCCACATTTTAAATGTTTCACATAAACATTGAAATGAACCATTAAAATGAGCGGGGCATTCTTAACAAATTGTGACATTTGAACTTCACTTCTGCACTCTTGCATTCTTACCGAGAACAAACTGACACAAAGTGGAGCTTCATGAGGCCTAACAGAGGATACAAGGTTGCGCTCTGTGCCTGGAAATTTCCATGTTTCTTCTTGCGCGCACGGCTGCGATTCTTAAAGTCGCCGCTAGATGGTGACAGAGCGACTCAATCCGTAGCCAAGTCGCCACTGCTGATATAGCATGTGTTTAACAGATGAGCTTTCTGTTGACACCGGGATTCCTTTCACCATCACACACAACTAATAAAGTGGAAGAACTGGATCATGCGCTGTTTTTTTTTTTTTCAAATCTGATACTAGTTTTATTATCTGATAGCAGTTTCCTGTTTTTCTGCAGAATGCTGGAGAGCCTGGTGTCATTGACCAACTTATGAGCTCATTGGACAAGAACAATGATGGAGAGCTCAGTTTCCTGGAGTTCTGGCAGCTGATTGGCCAGCTTGCATGCAAGCGTGGAGGATACAGCCAATAGAGTGTCCTGGGTTACCCACGCTTCGGTTCCAACTAAATTGTCAGCATGCCATGTAAGAAGAAAAAAAAAAAGGAGTGAGATCAGTGAAATGGAAACAAGTCTGTTTCGGCTGCAGAGAGCTGCTTTCTCCATTTCTCCTCAGTTCGTCTCCTACCGGAGGCTTCCTAACAGGATCACACTTTGTTTCTGAACATTTCTAAATGATTACAGCAACAGCAGAACCAAGCCCTAACTAACCATGCCCCGACGTGAACGATCTCACGTGGCCGAGTGTGCGCGCAGGATGGGAATGAGTTCCCTGAAAAGAAAAAAAGTGGCTGTGTCAGCGTTATTGGCTGCCCTCATTCCTGGAAGACATCAGCTTCCTCTAGGACACAAACAAAAGGTTTGGTGTTGGAAAAGTGAGCAAGATTTGATCTTCCAAACGGCCAAAATAAAATAAGAGCAAAACAAAACGTATTAAAAACATATCTGTGGTCACTGCAGCGCTGTGGGTTTCATTTGTCCCTTTGTTCACATCTACTCAACATTACTTTTTTCTATTCTTCCTACAAGTTTCAGGGTGTGGCTTGGTCACATCTGCCTGTTTGTAGAGCTTTGAACGCACGCGCTTTTACTGTTAACTTGAGCGCGCACTGGGTCATGAGAGAAACTGCGAGAAAATTTCAGATCCGCATGTCAAAGTGTAAAATGCAGAGAAAGACACAACTATTAGAAATAAATAGATAGATAGATAGATAGATAGATAGATAGATAGATAGATAGATAGATAGATAGATAGATAGGTAGATTCTTTTA
>JAOWBL010004776.1:0-10803 GCA_028564865.1 Zenarchopterus dispar | reverse complement strand
TAGACTTAAAACTTTCCTTTTTGATAAAGCTTATAGTTAAGGCTTAGTTATGCTGCAATAGGTTTAGACTGCTGGGGTGGGGGAGTCTTGTGCTGGGCATTTTTACCCCGCACACCTCTTTTCACTCCCCATGCATTTATTTGTTTAAAAAAAAAAAAAAAGGTATGTGTTTTACTGTGAAGCACTTTGTGATCTGTTTTTATTTTGAGAGGTTCTATATAAATAAAGATTATTATTATTATTATTATTACTGCTGCATGTCATTAAATGTTGTTTTTTGTCTCCCATAGCATGTGTCTCTCTCTGCTCTCCTTTCTGTCTTCTCTGTTCCCTCACCCCCAACCAGTCGAGGCAGATGGCTGACCTTTCCTGAGCCTGATTCTGCCGGAGGTTTCTTCCTGTTAAAAGGGAGTTTTTCCTTCCCACCGTTACCAAGTGCTTGCTCATAGGGGATCATTGGATTGTTGGGATTTTCCTTGTAACACTGTTTTATCTTTACCCTACAATGTGAAGCTCATCAAGGCAACTTTTGTTGTGAATTGGCACTATATAAATAAAATTGAATTGAATTGAATAGTAAAGACTTTTAATTGTAATTCATATGCAACTTTTACCTTAAGTGGGGTGTGCACAGTACAATACAAATATTATTTTAAGTGTGGATTTGACCAGAAAAATGATAAATATGAATGCAATGCAATAAAACTGTAGCTCACATCTGATTGGGGGCATCTGTATGCCTGTGTCTACTACGTCAACAAATTTACCTTCAAGTCTCTTGGCGAGGATGGAAAACTCATTAATTTCAGTGACTTCTACAATGCCCATTTCTTTGCAGAACTCTGTTAGCACATCCACTGTCACCTACAGAGAGTGGAAAAGTACAACCAAACATCAAGAATCAAAAACACATTCATTAAAGATGACTGGTTTTCTTCAAAGATAGCCTTTTAGGAATTAATTAATCTTACACTGAAGCTATGAATCTTTAAGGGGAACTCTACTCCTCCTGGCAACTGCATATTGATACGTCGAGATGTTTTACCAGCCTACAGAAAAAGAGGAGATCATAAAATAAATGGAAAGCATGTTGTTATTATCTTGGCTGGGCAGGTCAACATACCAGGACAGCCTCCATCTCCACATGTGAGGGGATGTTGCGGCGACCACCAAGAGTGATGGACCTCTGAAGATTATCAAGACACACACCTGCCAACTCTGAAGGAAAATTGAGTGCATTAAGAGGTTAAATGTCTATCCATCTATCTTAAGCAAACATCTGTAGGATACTTTCATATATGACAACATGAGGTTCTCCTCTACCTTGGTATGGATGTTCGTAATCCTGGGAGATATCATTCAGGTGATGGGTGATGTACGGCTGCAGTGTAGCTGAACAGGGAAAGAAGCCAGTTATGAGGTGGAGCAGCCGCCAGCCAAAGGTACAGCTCAATCTGCAGAGATAACACCAGAGTCACCTGAATCTCATTTTCTCACAGCGTCTCTTCTTCATCATGGCCTGATGCTGATGTTACAGGGTTTCACTGTAAGTTATATTTTGCACAGATCACTCCTCAGAAATGAAAACTTTATAAATGATATTGAGAGTTGTGAGTCCAGTGAAGAAAGGTAGAGAACTGTTTGGTAGCAGTTCGTGTAGGCATGACAGACTAGTGTCTCTCTTCTTCATAATAACTTACATTGCTGGACACCCCATGTCTTTAATTTAGCATCTCACCTGTTCTTTTAATATTAACTGACCCGGGATCAGTTGTTGAGCTGGCCCCCTTAAAATCCACCACAGAGTGTACACTTAAACACAGGTCAAGTCTGATATAAATGGGTTGATGAAGGATGGTGGGACATATGTAAGATTTATTGATAACAAAACCAGGAAGTTGGAGAGCCCCTCATCCTCAGAGCCAAGGACACCATACATCTACGTATTACAGAATCCGGAATCGTATTACAGAATGAATATGCAGCTGGCTACTAAAATGACAGACTGTAGCTTTGAAAGGAATAAAACTCAGGTCATTAACAGACTGAGGAACTTTAGATGTTATATGTGGTTCAACGACCACAAACCTACAAGCCACACCTCAAGACTCCTCTTCACTCCCCTCACATGCTCACTGTGCTTCACTACAGTTTTGCTCTGTCCTCTATGTAACCTGAGGTTTCACCACAAAGGTTTCAGAAACTGAAGAAGGTTCCACCAACTGTGTACAGAAAGAAGCTGTACTGTGCCAGCTGTTGTGTATCATGATGATTGTGCAAATGGCTGTGAAGACTGGGTTAGTCCTACTGGACCAACACCAACAGGGAACCCATCATACATCCATGCTTCTGTCTGCAAAACTGGTCACTGTATTTGAAATGGGTGGTGGAGGCAGAGGTCTGACAATGTACCAACTACAAATCCATTAAAACATCTCACCATTTATTCTTTTGAGTGCATGAATCCAGTAGAGTTTTACAGTGGAATCAGATTTCCCATGGTAAAACACCAAAGATGAAACTGAATTCGAAGCTGAGTTGTAGAGAGTGAAGTGGTTTTTGGGATTCATCAACTGCCCCCTCATTGAATTTCTGTGGTCATCTATACATGGTTTAAACAATAACAGAATAGCGTTTTAGCATGTAACAGTTGATCGCCAGTGACGGTTTTCTGTGGGATTCAGTTTTTTGGGGGGATGCAGTGACTCAGCTGACGGGTGTTAAAATTTTGCTTTGTTTAGTTAGAAACTGTCATTTTAGATTAAAGCTCACACTTTTCTAATTTGTTTGGTTTCTGATTGTGTCATGCTTTATTTTCTTATGGCAGTTTTAACAATCTGTGTCTTACGTTTCTGTTGTGATCGAGTGGGTGTGGCTCCTCAGAATCAGAATCATTTTATTGCCATTGCCAGTAAACAGGTTTACGTACTAGGAAATTGCTCTCATGTGATGGTGCAGATAAAAACATGGAATAATTTAAAGTAAAAATAAAATTAAAATAAATGCATGTCAATCGGCAAAATAAATCTAAATAAAATAAAAAATTCACAATAAGTTTAGGAGAAAAGAAAATCTACAATATATACATGTGTAGATAGTAGCAGGAGAATAGTCTGTTTTATGAGTCATTTAACTATTGTTCATAAGTCTGATGGCTGAGGGGAAGAAGCTGTTCTTATGGTGGGAAGTTCTGGTCTGGATGGACCGTGGTCTCCTGCCTGAGGGGAGGGTGTTAAACAGGTTGTGTCCACGGTGGGAAGGGTCAGCCGCAACCCTACCTGCACGGCCTAAAATCCTAGAGGTGTAAAGGTTGGAGGTTTCAGCTGATCACCTTCTCAGGAGTGCGCACAATGCACTGCAGTCTGTGTCTGTCTCTGGTGGTTGCCGCCAATGTAAAATACAGTGATGGAGGAGGTGAGAATGGACTTGATGTGTAGAACTGCACCATCATCTCAGTCAGCAGTTTGAGTTCCCTCAGCTGCTGCAGGAAGAACATCCTCTGCTGGGCCTTCTTGGTGAGGGAGCTGATGGTCTGCTCCCACTTGAGGTCCTGGGTGATGGTGGTACCCAGGAAGCAGAAGGAGTCCACAATGGAGATGGGGAGATCCATGAGGGCAAGTGGGAATGGCGAGGCTGACACTTTCCTGAACTCCACGATCATCTCCACTGTCTTCTGATTGTTGTAGGTGCACCAGGACACCAGTTGATCCACCTCCCTCATGTAGGCAGACTCGTCTCCATCTGAGATGAGTCCAATGAGGGTAGTGTTATCTGGAAACTTGATCAGTTTCGCAGACTGTTGGCTGGAGGTGCAGCAGTTGGTGTACAGGGAGAAGAGTGGAGGTGAAAGTACACAGCCAGTGCTGATGGTCCAAGTTTTTGAGATGTTCTTCCTCAGCGCTCAGAAACCTGCTCAGATAGTAGCTGACCCCTCTCACTGTGGACACAGCCTGTTTAACACCCTCCCCTCAGGCAGGAGACTATGATCCATCTGGACTAGTACTTCCCACCACAAGAACAGCTTCTTCCCCTCAGCCACCAGTCTCACGAACAATAGTTAAATGATTCTGGCATAAAACAGCTACACAATGCACCCACTACAGTTCACACATGTATATATTGTAGATTTTTTTCTCTCCAAAACTTATTTTTTTAAAAACTTAATTTTTTATTTTATTTTGATTTATTTTGCATGTATTTATTTTAATTTTATTTTTACTTTACATTATTTTGTGTTATATCTGCACCGTTGCATCAGAGCAATTTCCCAGTCTGTAAACCTGTGGCATTGGCAATGAAGTGATTCTGATTCTGATTCTGAAATGCTATAGACCAAAATAGATCAGAAGACTGGATTTCAGGGTTCAGACCAGCTGCTTGAGCCTCCTGGTTGATGTTTATACAACAGGGATCACACTTCAGCTGAATAGGTCTGATGTGTCTTACCAAATTCACAAACTAATCCTTCAGTCAAGGATGTCCTCAAATATGCCACCAAACCTTGAATGTGAGTGAACAAGACTCACTTTGTTGAGTTGTCAGTAAGTTGCTTGATGACCTGGCAGTAGATTTCATCTCTCAGCATTTCCTTCTCCTTTCCAAGCTGAACAGGACGGATACATGTTAAAGTCATAAAAGCCCATCTAAGTCCATCCTGCAGAAACACTGAGAATAAGCTCTCACCAGCAGGATGTGACTCAGGCAGTCTAATTGGCTGCTGTTCTTCAGTGGTATGTCACCCATAAACTCCATAAGGTCTGCAAGACAGATCACTGAGTCCATGATGGAGGAACAGAAACAATGTCAGGGTCCATGATAAAACAATGGTGTCAGCTTAACCATATGACTGTGTGGAAGAACTCACGTGTAAAGCATTGAACAGATAAATCATTGAGTTCAGGATCATTGTAGAGAATGAGCGACTCCTGGATGGGGACCTAGATGTGAAGACAACAGATTCTAGATTGAGAACTTAGGAAAGTTTTAATTTCATAGTTCTTGTATTTGAATTAGAGGATGTTAAATATGTCAGACTCTGAGGTACAAGATAAACTGATAGTAGTTGACGATTGTTTTACAGATCCCTGGGGCGAATGTGGCAGGTGTATGTAGCATCTATGACAGGCCAGCCAACATCAGACTAGTAACCTGGTCACATCTGACTACAACTGGCTTACTAGTCTGACACAAGCCAGAAAGGGAGTAAATTTAAGTTCCTCCACTGACCACAAGAGTTTGGATCCAACATAATGTTACTCTACTGACCACTAGAGTCTGGATGCAAACCTACAGATCCTATACTGACCACTAGAGTCCGAATTCAAACCAGCAGATATTCTACTGAGCACTAGGGGCTGGACCCTGACCTGCAATTTCAGACTTCCAATCTGAACTTAATTCCAAAAACCAGATATTGCGCATGTCTACCTTTGGTGCATCTTTAATCTCTCAAAAAAGGAGAGAGATTGGACATCTGACTAGAAAAAATGGTTAATTTTGTTTGGAATTTATAACAGATGAAATGGTAAATCTTGGTGGTAACTGAAGAAGAAAAAATTTCCATTATCATTTCCAGAAAGAGAAGAGCAGCATTTTTACGTTGGGACTTCATTCATATTTGCATATGTGAGAACATAAGACAATGATACCATGAAGGTACTCCATTTGGAATGTAGTCTTACCTCTGAATGATGAACTGCCTCTTTAAAGCTCCTCCAACCAGGGGGCAACCCTGTGGTTGCAACTCTTTGATCAATAATAGCAGAGGAACAGGATTAGCCCTGGACTGTCCATTTAATCTAAAATGTCTTTGCATCTCTGTGATGGTTCATATTCCTTTTTCATACCTGAAATACTGCATGGCAAAGTCAGCCATAATGGAGTGGGCCTCTGACTCCCCAATGGAGCTACTTTTGGAGGTCACTGCTGATCTCTGTAGGATTCCCTGAACTGAATTAGAGTGTGAGGCCCCTCTGGTTGGGCCCTCTGGATCAGTTTTATCCATGGGTCCATTGATGGGTCTGCCTACAGGTCTGATGATAGGGGCTGGAGGTGTGTCTTTGGGTGGAGTAACAGTCTTAGACAACCTTATGCTCTTCCTCTTGTAATCTCTTTGGTCCCGGTGAAGGTAGTGGTAGTCGGGGGCTGCAGATGGCTGGGTCAGCTCCTCTGGGAACAGACCAGAGCGTCCTCCAGTGGTGCCAAACTTCCAGCCTAGTTGAATATAAGTCATAGATGGATTAGGGATGTTGATATGAACAGAATAATGGAGTTGGTCTTTTTTAACCCTTACACCTACAACATACAGAAATGTCTATAATTTTTAAATGATGACCCCACCTGCCTGCAGTCCTTCCATTGGCTGTAGCTTGATAATGTCACCCTTGTTAAAGCTGAGCAGACTCTTGCCATCTGTTACAAAACTCTTCAGGGCCACAACATGGCCTGAGTCCTGGAAATGGAGAACCATGTATATTGTCAGCTGAATCTGATGAAGCCCAAAGATGGTGTACAGAGTACTAGGAAATGTGGTAATGTGGTCAAGAGATATTTAAAAACTTTAACAGAAAATAAACCAGGAGAGAAAATACCTTGATGAGCTCCTGGAGAAATAACTGAATCATGGCAGTGATCTGAGGAGCTCTGGATGACTGCAGCATCAAGTTTTCACTCTTCATCTCCAGTTCTACCCTGTCTTTACCCTGGAGTTCCACTGACATCACCTCTGCAAAACTAGATTCATTCAAAGCCAAACTGGTGATCTCGGCAGTATTCACAAGTTGGAAGAAGTGAAGGAGAACATCAACAGAGCAAACTATGGGAACTAATGATAAATTTGGTGTGTCACAGTTACTGCAACTTCTGCATGTTCAACCTACTCTTTACAGCATCATGTAACAGGGCCTCTGACTCCCCAATGAAGTAGCTCCATCTGTGGAATCAGAAGTCTACTCCATTATGGCTACCTTCACCATGAAGTATTTCAGGTATGAAAGAGGAACATCACAGAAATGTAAAGGCATTTGGACTAAATGAACAGTCCAGGGCTAATCTTGTTCCTCTGCTATTATTGATCAAAGTGTTGCAGCCACAGGTCTGCCCCCCAGTGGGAGGAGCTTTAAAGAGGCAGTTCATCATTCAGAGGTAAGACTACATTCCAAATGAAATACCTTCATGATATCATTGTCCTGCGTTCTCATATATGCATGTTACATGTTTTTCTTATGAGGGAAACATGTACCGTATTTCTCCTAATTAACGCGCCTGAGCGTGTAGCAAATTACCGGCAGGGCGCCTCTATTTAAGGCCTAATTATGTAAGTTCTTTAATGTTAGGCTTTAAAACAATAAAGTGTCACAAAAATGTCTAACATACACGAATTATTTAAAAAAAAACTACCAAAATCGTTCTCTATTTGGTTGTTAAATATGGTAAATGATCGTGCTCATCCAGGTAGCATATTGCTAATTTATATGTAGATACATCGAAATTTGTTTAAATTAAAGAGTTAACTTTCTTATCAGCACTTTCGATATATACATACCAGTAATAAAAAAAAAGGACTGAAAAAAAATCCTATACGCCACAGATAGCAAATATCAACAAAACTTCATCAATCCGCCCTTGCCCATTATACATTATATATATAGTGCATCATAATCATGCACTCTTGTCGACGTCATGTATAACGTAAACAAAGTGGTGTTAAAGTGCCTTTTCACCACCACTCTTTCGACAGTTAGTCATGGTAAATTTAAATATTCAATTGATAAATACTGCATAAGATTAGGAAAATTTTGAGCAAGGTACATGTCTGTCTCTGCAAATCATAACTATTAATCGTAACTGCGATCAATTTTTATCGAAACTGGCATAAAAATAATAGCTGCACCGTAGCATTGTGACTGGGGGCGCGTCTATTAGAGAAGGAGTGTTAAATAGGAGAACTACGGTATGTAACATGATTGCTACATGTTTCCCTGACAAGCACTTAAAGTAAGAGATACAACAACATAGCAACTGGGTAGAGTTTAAATTAACAAAAAAGGAGTCCTGCAGAGATACAAGGTCACTTATCAAATAAGTACAGCCTATAACACAAAACAGTTGCCCAGACAGAACTCTGGACTTCAGCAGGATGGACGGAGGCCACTCATGTTCTCGGGCACCTGCAGGGAGGCGGGGAGGACAACCAGTCATCAGCAAAGTGCCACACAGCAACATTTACCCTCCTGAATGTCTCTGGGGTCAAGCCCAAAGGGGTAAAGACAGTGGAGGCTGAAACATTGCTGGACTACACGGACCACTGAAGGAAAGACCTTGATCTGATGATGTCAGATTCAGATATGGAAATTTTTACTTTAATAACCTCTGATGACCTCTTATATTAAGCTAATACTGACCTAGTCTGGGACTACATTTTATCAGATAGACACAAATACACCGTATAGTTCCCACTGCATGAGAACAGCGGGACTCTTTTGTTGTTCAAGTCCTATGCTGAGGAATCTGGCTTACTAAACAGCAAGTGTTGTAGAAATGAGCTTCTTGCTCCTGAAACATGATTTCCTGAGGTGATAGAAAAGATGTCTTGTGGTTTCAAAATACTGATAATCAATCAATCTTTATCGCCACTTTGCTGTGAATACAGCTGTAGTGCAAAATGAGAAAGCATTTCTGCAGGGTTCACACAAAGTGGAAAAGATTTTTAAAAGTATTTATGATCACACACAACCATACTACACACAGAGTTCACACTGCGTCTTAAGGCTGCAGCTGTGTAGCTGTGCAAGAAGAACCAGGATGAAGTGAGGCTCCTGTCATGTCTAATATCTACAGTCCAAACCTGTGGTGGCAGTATCATGATATGGGGTTGCTTCAGTTGGTCATGTCAAGGTTCAGCAGCATTGTGTGCCCAAAAACTGAGATCAGCTGAGCACCTGAACACACTAAATGAACAGGTTTTTCTACCAGTAGATGTTTGTGTCTCGGTTGCCATGGAAATATTCCTAGATTATTCATGTACCTCTTATTGTGAAAGAATGGCTCAGGTAGCATGAGACATATAGCCTGGCCCCAGAGTTCAGACCTGAATTCCTCTGAGAAGCTTTGGAATGTTATGAAGAAAACATGTGACCTAGGTCTGAGTCTACATCATGAATGTAATGTCCTGGAGATCCCGAAGAAACAATAAGCTCCAGATGGAAGTAAATGCTGGGAAAAAAAGGTGGCTCAGAAAAATACCAGGATGTGTCTTTTCTGACTTGAGACCAGTGTATCTCCAAATAGATGTTATGAATGTTTGCTAGATGGGATAAGTACCTGTAGCCTTTGAGCAGTCGTAGATGTTTTGGGTTGATGCCAGATGCTCTAACCACCTTCAGAAGACATATCCCCCGATGAGAAACGCCCAAAAGCTGAGCATCTCCACTGTGCAGCTGTATGGAAAAAGGACATTAAATCAAACCAATCAAAACCAATCAAATGAGAACTGTGTTTTCTCAAAGTCATACCAGAAGATAGAAGCTTCCATTTCAGATTACAGTTCAGAAAAACTCTTTAATGAACTGTGATGGAAAATTATTAGTCACTATGTGAATTTATTACGAATACACTCAGATCAGACCAGTATTGTGTCTGTGCAGTTTGGGTATAGTTGTCTTACACTAATTATATTATTTCAGTCTTATTCAGGTATTGCAGTCACCTAGTGGTTAAGATGTGTTTATAAAGACATATTAGATACTCTTTTCCACACCATGCATTCATTTCCAGCTTGCTGTCTGGTTTCCCCAAAAATATTCATTAGACATTTCAAGACCCCTTATGATGAGGAAAAATAGTTCTCATTTTCCCTTGCCTGGATGCAGGTTACCGGGGACCCCAGGACCAGCCTTGGGAGGGGGGCTCGATGGCGAGCAGCTGGTGGCAACGCCTGCACCCATGGGGCCTGGCCAGGCAGACCCCGAAGAGGAAACCTGGGCTCCCCACTTGTGGGAGGGGCCAGAGAGGCTGGGTGGTGGCTGAAGACAGGGACCCTGGCTGTCTGATCCTCGGCTGAAGAAGTGGTTCTAGGGACATGCAATGTCACTTCTCTGATGGGGAAGAAGCCTGAACTGGTGTGAGGTTGAGAAGTTTCAGATATGTATAGCCGAACACACATCGACACATGGCTCGGGCTCAGAACCAATCCTCTTGAGAGGGGCTGGATTCTGCACCATTCTGGAGTTGCCCAAGGTGAGAGGTGCCATGCAGGGGTGGGCATACTTATTGCCCCGTGGCTCAGTGCCTGTGCATTGGCTTTCACACCAGTTAATGAGAGGGTAATCTCAGTTCATCTTTGGGTTGAGGGCAGATCCTAACTGTTGTTTGTGCTTATGCACCAAACAGCAGTTCAGAATACCCACCATTTATGGAGACCTTGGGTGATGGAGAGTGCAGCTGCTGGGGACTTCCTTATTCTGCTGGGGGACTTCAGTGCTCACATCGGCAATAACAGTGAGACCTGGAGGGGTGTGATTGGGAGGAATAGCTCCTCTGATGTGAACATGAATGGTGTTTTGTTTTTGGACTTCTGTGATATTCATGGATTGTCCATTACAAACACCATGCTCAAGCATAAAGGTGTCCATATGTGCACATGGCACCAGGACACCCTAGGTCGCAGATTGATGATCGACTTCATTGTCGTATCATCAGACTTGTGTCCGCATGTCTTGGACACTCAGGTGAAGAGAGGAGCGAAGCTGTCAACTGATCACCACCTGGTGGTGAGTTGGCTCCGATGGTGGGGGAGGATGCCGG
>JAOWBL010004775.1:0-10803 GCA_028564865.1 Zenarchopterus dispar | reverse complement strand
AGTCACAGTTGTGTGACTGGATGAAAATAACTGAGCATCTGTTTGAATGTTGCAGCCACAAGGAATTGTGGGACGACGTCATTTCTTTCCTTTTGTCAGGGATGCTCTAGTGCACTAAATGAGATAATAAAGATAAACACTTTAGAAACTTCAGTCAGCTTTCAGGTTAAAACTTGTCAAAGCAAAATAAATAAATAAAAACCAGACTATTGCTCAGGAATATTACATCACCTTACTTTGGTTATCATTTGTCAACAACAAGTTAACCTCCTTGCTTCCTGAGTCGGAGTCTATTTCTGTATTTGGGCTCTTTCTTTAGTCACATGATCAACTTCATATACATAAAGACGCCTCTCCAAAGTGTTTCTACTGACCAACCAAACTGTGCCTGCAACAAACTGAAAGGAAGCAAAGTTTAACCTGGGTGCAATATTTTGCAGGACTTGCTTTAAAGAAGAAAGGCAGCAGCAAAAAAGTGGTCATGTTAGGAAAATATGATGACGCAGGAAGCAGAAAAGGTTTTACACACACCACTGTACAACCTCGAAGTAAAGCCCAACAGATTCATTTAACAGGATAAGTTATGTTCTAATATTTACTTTAGTTTTTTTTTTTTTTCAAAACTGGGAGAATAAAATAACCTGACAAAAAAAAAAAAAGAAAGAAAGACAAGTATGGTCAAGTCTCCGCCGAGCACTCCCAGCGAGTGATAACAGAGCAGCCAGAGCAACATGAAGCAGTATCTTCAGAGGAGAGCGACTAGTCGGTGGCGAGTAAAGACCCCACTGACCGGAACGACAAACAGAGCCTCCATGTCCAGGTTCTCCTCCCGACGCCGACCACCAAACCTGCAGCAAACCCTCGGCAGGCCAGCCAGGCTGCTGTGCAGCATCCATCTCCTGTCCTGCATCGTCTCCTTGCTCAAAGATCTCAAGTACTCAAAAAATCCTCACAATCCAGAACAAAGTCCATCTCACAACTGGTTCTTTTGTAAATGGTCCACTGACGCCTCATCTGCCTCTCCAAACCACGTGACTCCCGCCAGCGTACTGGTCAATCGTGGACCAGAGTAAGTGCTTGCATCGACTCGGGTCCATGCAGATGAGCGGTCCCAGTGAATTCATGTTAACAGCAAAGCTCTGGGCTCTGTTTTTCTGAATTAAGAGGCTGCTTTCTTCTGCAACTTTTCCAACATGGGCATCAGCGTTCACTAACAACTCTCATTTCATGAGGTGTTTCAATCTCCAGAGAAACCCTCATTTTCATCTCAGCTCAGATAATTACGCTCCACTTTAAAGGGAAGAAGATGGACTTTTAAGACGAGCACAGCTGTTCACGCTAAGACACACAGGAACCAAAACATAAATCTTGCAAGATACCATCTCTTTGCACTTCTAGCTCTTTGAGGAAAAAAAAAAAAAAAAAAAATCACTCTGCCAGTTCAAATAAAAACAGTGACCCAAAATAGTAAAGTTAAATAGTTTCTCAAGGGCAAGGTTCTTATAAAAAGTTTCTAAATGCGTACTTTTCCATATTTGGCCAAAATCACAGAGGAATAGGCCCTTACAAGGAAAGAGCGGGAGGCTATAGGAGTCGGTTGTTACGTTGGAGTAGGATGCTGGATTCTGCATCAGCTGCTGTTTACATATCTGGTGTGAAAACACACAATTTATCGATTTCCCTCAGCTCGACAACCTGCGCTCCTCTGGCGGGGGCTGAACAGTTGTTAAAAAAAAAGGACAACACCAGTAACGACGGCGTAAACACACAAGGAAAGGGTCACTCATCCAGGAGATTTGACGTTATTGATGCTGCCCGCCACTGCGTTTCATAACGACGGCCAGAGAGCGACCGCCACCGCCGTTCCCTGTGGATCACAGCAACACACGACGGCTTGCAAAGCTTGAATAAATATCAGTATTATAATTATGATTTAAAGTTCTCAGCATGGAACGGAAATAACTTTTTTCCAGCTACGTGTCCTAAAACTGAAGAGACATCGCGTCATCATGTGCTTCAGAGCTTAAAAACTTAAAGATAAAACATGACAACAGTTCTGAATCTGCACAAACAGGAACTAGAATAAGGTGTCTGCTGCTCACCTGGTGGATTTAAAGGAAGAAGGTCAAGAGGGGAGGCGAGTAAAGACACAAGAAAGGACAGGAAATGGGACAGTTGGCATACTGGCATATGAAACTGGAAAAAAAAAAAAAGGCAAGGAGATTTTAAGGAGCACAGTTCGGAGCATGAAAACCCAGTAAAACTTGAAGTACTCACGGGCTGAAGTTTCTGCTTGAAGCTCATGGTGACGCACACAAAGGGTGAAAAGCAGGAGAAAAGTAAGAATAAGAGACAGAAAATGAGGAAGAGGACAACTTCTGTCTATTGGTCTGTATATTCCTCCCTCATCCTCTCTGGTTCTTCCTCCCTGCCCACAGTCCTGCCTTTGCCAAGGGATCATCTTTCAAAAACATTCAAAAATTCTCCAGGATCTAAGAATGGCAGGCTAGACCCCCCCCACTGGTGGGCATCAGCCCATTTCTTACAGATTAGCCATTTTATGTCTATCTGTTTTAATAATTATTGTGTTTCAACAAGTATCTTGGGATAAGAGGAACATTTAAATGCACCTAAATATTAAGATAAGTTGTTGTAATTAAACTGGGACATCAATGACAGAAGGACAGGAGCACATTAAAAAAAATATAAAGAAGAATTGATAAAAAATAAAAAAGACACATAAAGAAAATATATGACTGTTTTTATGATCATAACGCCTCATTTTCACTTGTTTTTGTGACGTTAGCTTATACGTCTGCTAGTCTTTTCATCCCTGTGGGAACCTCTGTAATCTCTTGTTGTGACGCTCCTCCTCACTGTGTTTTTTGGAGGGTAACTGTGGGTTCACACGGGAGCGTTGAGTCAACACTCAACAGGTGGTGCCGCTGATGCGGCTTCATCCATCCCCTTAAACAACCAACGAAATGTCTTCCTTCTTGTTTTGAAACGGCCCCTCCCCCACGTGTGATGTCATTGGTCAGCAGTAGGTGGGAGCTGCAATTTAATTGGCTGCCATTCGTGGCCAAGCGTCAAACAATTTCCATACTTGTTCCAGCAATTCAGTTCAGCAATTCAGTTCAGCAATGCTTGACATCACTCCTTTCAATGTGAACAGGAACAAACTCGGTAAGCCCACAGATATTGGCCTCGTTGAAAATTTTAAACTTGTGCGATGAACTTCAGAGTGAATATAAACACCCAGTTCACTCTGGAGCCTATTAAAAACTAATTTATTTCAGTTGCTTGGTTATATATAAGCTACATTTAAGGGGGTGTTAGTGCGTTGCTACCATTAGCTTCAAGCCCACCCATCCATCATGAACTGTATTTCCTCATATTGAACACCAGGGGGCATTTTCCGTATTATATACACACTGATGAAGGGCTACCAGAAACAAGGCCTCGTGATTATTTTATTACTTTTAAAAATGGATTTGCAGTAACCAGTTGTTGGTTGTGAATCTGTAAAAGCTCCATGAGACAGAAGAAAATCAGAAGATGGTGGTGAACAGTTCATCAGTCGCTACGTTTGACTTTTAAATTTCCGAATCAATTTTTCCTTCCTTGAGCAAGAATTTGGAGGAATGGACATCGAGACACAGTCCAAATTTACACAAACAAAGAATAAAAAAATAAGTAAAAGCATCAAATGTTAAAATTTGAAAAAAAAAAGATTTAACAAAAGTTTAATTTCTTTTTTTTATGTATATTTAATTTTTCAAACTTAACCTCCAAGGACTTAGTGCAATTTTTTTCTTTTTGCTTCAGACCCCCTTAAGAAATTAAATGATATTGACAAGACAATGTGCGATGTCCACATATGAGTATACCAGGTCTTCGAAGGTTGATTAATACTCTCTCTTTAAAAAAAAATTGTTTAATTTGTTATACCTCCTTTTAATTTCCCAATGACGTTAACTTTTGTCATATCAGCAGATTTCTTCTTCTGCTCCTCTTTTGTTTGCACTACTTCTAAGTTTTTTATACAATAAGTCTTTCACCTATTTTCTTTACATTTCAACATTTATCTTATTATGTTTCCTGTTTAATTATCTTATTCAGCTGCAGATCAATTTTTTTAATTGACACTCTCATTATGGTATATAGGTCTTAACATGTCATGATGACACACACACACACACACACATTAATACACACAAAAATCAAAACCTGTAGTGACGTATTTCTCTCCGTTGTCCTATTTTGAGCTCACTTAAAGCCAGGGGGCGCCACATAAACACGCTTATCTTCTTCCTCTACACACACTCTGACAGATATTTGATGCTGAGGTTCTTCTGCATTTATCCTTCTTTAATAAGCTACAGCTGAATCAATCACACTCTGGGCTTTTTAAACAGAGAAATCGATATGAACACAGATCAATGACAACCTTCACTTCTCTCTCTCTCTTTTTTTTTTTTTTTAGTGTCACATCAAAACTGATTTCAAAGGTGAGTAAATTCCACTTTTTCCTTTGACTCATATGACTAATTCATAGCAAACCATCCTCAAACAGCAACCGTTTGTTCTGGTTGTGACACCAGAGGAGACTCGTCTGATATTTATCTGGAAACTCCTAACCATCATCTCTCTGCCAGCGCCGCCACGAAGACAGCGTCGTGGGGGACTCGGATGTGATGTGTGATGCGGGGCAGATGAAGAGAGAGCTGCTGTCCTCCATTTCCATTAGCGTCAGAGGCCAAGGTCATTAGCCGCATCAAGCCGCTGCACGCCGCTCGATAGCGTCACAGCGGCTCGCTGCTTTCTCTCGCTTTCATAACTCCACCTCACCAGGACCACTCTCCACTTCCACAGACAGCTTCACAGACGGGCCTGTGATCCCAACACACGCCCACAGACTCTCCACACGCTCTGCTGCTCAACTACCGTGTTTGCTGACAAAACGTACATGCACAATAATCCCACAAATCTTTTAAAAGTAAAATATGTATATTTACAGTTTTTAGAAATAATCATTCTTGCATGTTTTACTATAGAAAACAGACAAAAAAATCACCTCTGTGGAAAAAGAGGTGTAAAGACTTGATTACTGAATCTGTCATTTGTTTAGTTTTTTTATTTTTTGATGTTTGACTTTTATCCCTGCAGGACACTTTTCACATTCACCTGTTTAAATATTAATTAAAGACATGTACGTTGTGACTTCACAACGAGGCGGCCAACTCAGGGAAACAGGGAGGAATCTCTAAACGTAAAAGATAAGAGATTTAAATATCAAGACCATACAGAGCTTTTTTTTTCTTGCACAGTTAGACTAAATCAAAACAACAATACACTTAAATTTTGACCTACTAATCCCCCAAAAACGTGACTGGACTGAGGAAATTAATCACCTTAAGAAACAAATATTATTATTTAGTGAGACAGGGGTAAGTTTGCCTTTGTGCACCATCCGCTGTAATTTTAATAACAGACCATAAATGTCTGTGAACTGAGACGAACTGCTGCAGTTTTAGAAGAGCTATGTTTCTAATTCTTGTCTTTTATGCGGTAGGTCTTCAGGACTACATCTGCATCTCTTCTTCCTCAAAGCAAAGTTTTTCTAATGGATGCAGAATTGGTCTTGCTGAAGTGTGCAATGCCTTCCCTTGAATATTGGATGTTGATGGAAAATCCTGTACAAACTTTTCAACACTGATGCTTTCATTCCAGATGTGCAAGCTTCCCATTCAATCGACATTGATACACTTCCCACATCAGGAAATTAGCATTTTTTATTTATCTGACCTGAGAACAGTTTCCCACTTCTCCTCAGTCTGTTTCAAATTAGCTTTGGTTCATTGAAGACAGTGGTGTTTCTGGATCATATTCGCTTATGGCTTCTTCTTTGCACAATAAAGTTTTAACCGGCACAGTTCGCCGTGCAGTTGTTTCTGTTACAAAATTATGCTTGTTTTTAAATGCAGTAGCGCCTGACAGGCAGAAGATCACAAACTAAACTGAGTTTCAGCCGTGTCCTGTGCATACAGAGATTCCACTAGATTCTCTGAATCTTTCAGGGATATTACATACTTCACAAAATTTGCAGTTTTTTTGTTCCTGCAGATTGTTTCACAATTTTCGGACAGTTTTTCGCTGACTAGTGAGCCTCTGTCCACCTTCACTTTTGAAGCGCTGTCTCTTTAAGATGCTCTTTTTATACTCCCTTATGTCACTGACCTTTAGCCAATTAACCTTATTAGTAATAAAATGCTCCTCCAGATGCTTCTTCTCTGTACCACTGACATTTCCAGGTTTTTGTTGCTCATCTCCCAACTGTTATGAGATGCGTTGCTAAAATGAGTTGATATTTTTCATGAAATTGTATAAAAAAAAACATTTGGTATGTTCTATTGTGAATTTAGATTTGGGGTTGTGGTTTGAATCTTTTAAAATCTGTGTTCATTTCAAACACTTATAAATTTGATTTTGTGAAATATAGAAACGAGTAAGAAGACCATTTGATTTGTTAATTCTCCGAAAGGGAAGATTTAAAGAAGTATTTCTGGACTAAATTGTTGTTAAGCGAGGAAGACAGTGTGTGGTCTGTCAGCAAAGAACCTTCCAGAGACGGATGGCTCTAATAATGGCTTTCTACTCTCCAACAGAAACATAACAAAAAGTAAAACAAACCTCTCTGACAGGCAGAGAAACATTCACTGGTGTGCTAATATGGATTAGTGCTCACTGGACGTCCAAACTTGTTCACGACGTCAGCAGAGCCAAGATAACAAGTTAAGTGTTCTTGCCAGGCCTTTCGGGAGTCCTTGTATTTGGATAGTCAGTTTTTCCAGGATCACGTGGCCCTTCACTGTGCACTGACTCACAGCCAGCTGTTGATATCACAGTCGCCCCCGGTGTGAAGAGGCAAGATCTCATCTCAACCGCCGTCACTGCAGCAATGTTCAGCCACAAAGAGCACGAGCGTGGTTTACAGTCATGAGACTGTTTGAAAGTGTTCAGTTCATTCGATTTGAGAGGAGAAAGCACTGACAGAAGTCAGATATCCAACACAGCTTTATAAATAATACAATGTTTAGACAGATTTCACTGAGTAAAATTCGTTGACTCATATAAGTTTGTTTAAAGTTCGGGAGGGAACCGGTAAGAGTCAGCTACTCCTGAAGCCACACCTCCAGCTGTTTTGCTGCAGGAATAAATTTTGACAGACAAACCAACGGTCCAATGACTTTGCAGTGATTGGATGATGTGTTTGGAGCCCCGTCACTTCCACGATTGGTCCGTATGTTTTGTTTCGATGAGAGAGCATTTAATTAACTGTTTGCTTTTGGTGTGGAGAGAGAATTTCAGGTACTATTACCCACCTAAAGATGTCCTACCCAAGCTTTAATGGTTCATCTAAATTTGGTAGTATTATTAAAAATGAAAATAATATAAGTTAGATAGGTTGTGACATTTCTTGAAGCTGATGCAGAGAGGTGGGGAGCCTGCTCCAGATTTAAAGTAAAACAATGTGCTTCCTTCACAAAATGCTCAGATTTATGATCCAAAATTAAAAAATGGAGCAGCTGAAAGAAGCCTGGAGCTATGAGATGCACCAACTGCGCACCACAGAGAAGAACCAACACCTCTGGACCGGACCACACAAGCCAGAACATGATATTCTGCTCACTGTGTGACTAAAATGAAAAATAAATAACACATTTCAAGTGTTGCAGAATCTCACAAAGACTGAAAACAGTCAATTTAAAGTTACACAAAAGACCATATTTTTAAGAAGTTCAACGTTTGCAGAACTTTAACTACACAATGACTTTCAAGTAAACATGTAAACATCTGCTCCAGCAGGATAGGAACTCCTACTAACACTTAAATATTAAATTTAAGATTATATTCCAGTGATTGTTGAAACTGAGTATTTTTCAGTCTACTTTGATCAGAAGACTTTAACTTATTTTTGTCTGCTGGGTTGAAAGGTGCCCGGAGACACCGTGGCGTGATGACAGGTGCCTGCTGAGCTTGTTCGGTTGCGAGTGCTGCAAAAGTCCCACCTCAGGTGACATTCCTGTCTCACACTTTCACCCCGTGTCTGTGAATGTCTTTAAGCATCTTCAGTGAGCGAAAAACATGTGCCATTCAAAGTCACCTTGCTTTAAATGATCTCTTTGCAGACACGATAGATTTACTGGTGTGAGGAGCTCAAGAGCACGAGAGCAAAATGGACGAGAGGTGGTGTGATGTCATTCCCATTAATATCAATTTAAATTTGATGTCAGCTCTCTGTCCCCTCCCCCCCGACCCCTCGGACGGAGATCTCACCTGTGTGACCTGAGTAACTTTCTCTGTGACGTTTTGGGTTCGATCTTTAACCTTGCTGGGCGCGATGATCTCAATCTCCGTGGGCGACGGCGGTCTCATCCGGTCCGAGCCGAACGTGAGGGTGACCTGAGGGATGCGGCTGATGGTTCTGTGTCTCATCAGATCCGAGTCCGAGGTGGAGTTGAGGACACTGGACTTTAGATCTACAGCGAGAGAGGGCAACGAGACCAAGGCGATCAGAGAAAGAAAAAAAGAATTCAAACGGAAGTGTAGTCTAAAAAAAAAGAAGCTAAAAAAGACTTCTGAAAAGTAATTCAAACAACAATATTATTTTCTAAATGATGAAAGTGGGACTTCTTTTTTTACGTACAAACATATTGAAAATATATGCACCCCCTACTCGTAGGGGAACTGAAATAAAATCTCTCCGTTCATTTGCAACAAACAGCCCACGGTGAAATCAGCTCAGGTCAATTTCAACTCGAGAGGAAAACACAAACATGAGAGAAAAGAAATAAAAATGTAACGGCGTGGAACCTGTGCAAAACATATATAGTAGTTTCAAAAAAACAACCCATTTCCCCTGAGAGAGGAGGGAGACAGATGTGCAGTGACGTGCACGGTGAATCCTCACCCCCACACAAACAAATCACAAACTGACACAAAGAGATTGATTTTTGTGTTTCTGTTGTCACGCCAACTGACAGAGAGATGCTCTGTGTGTCGTAGGATATATATACTGCGTGTGTGCATTTATATAACGTATAAACCTTAGTGGTTCTGTATCTTCTTCCCAGTTAGAGGTCAGACACTCACTGCTGTTACTTCGGGGGTCTCCGGGTCGGCTGCTCCACTCTCCCCTCATGCCATCGATATCGTCCAACGATGAGGCGCGCCTGAGGCTGCGGACGCTGTCCCTGGAGCAGCTTCGAGATAACGTACCCCTGGTGAAGGCGACGCTGGGGTCTAGCAGGTCTGTCAGCAGGGAGCGCCGCTTGGTAGAGGACTGGGCCGCTGGAGAGGGGGGGTCCAGGTCCTGCTCAATCAGAGCCTCCGTCTCAGACTGCATGCAGCTCTCTTTGGAGGGGATCCGAAACTCTTTCAGAGGGACTTCTTCGCTGTTCGGCTGCAAGAAGACGATACTTACACGATTAAGCATCAGCGAGTCCTGTGAATTCAGTTCCTGTCCAGTTCACACACTTAAAGAAATTAGAAATTGAAACGGGTTTCTGTTTCTGTTGGAATTGCATTCAGATGTGAAAAGCATGCATTAAACGTTTCTTTGTTAGCAGTTTTTGTATTCGGAGCTGTCCTATTTTTTTGTACTACTAATGTTTAAAGAACATGATTGTGGAAACATTACACTCCAGGAAGACATGCATGTTTAGGGAGAAAGAAAACTTATGTAAACATGCTGCGGATGTGTCGCACCACCTCACCTGCAGGTAATCCACAACCACCCCTTCAAACTGATCTTTGGAGAGGGAAGGTCGTCTTATGGAGCGCAGCGCTGGCAGCCTCATCTTCAGCCTGCGATTCTGACCTGAAGTTATCAAAACTTACAATTTATCTCTCAACCGTATTATAATAATTTAACGTTTAGCCTTTAGTGTTTACAGTTTGAAAGCAGTTGAATTGTGAGGAAAACAAAGGACGTTACAGTAAAGCCATCCTTGGGCGACTCTCTGCCTGAGGCCCGACTTCTTCAGGGACGGATCGATCAGCTCCTGGTAGTCCAGGATGTACATGACCACAAGGCCTTCCTCGTTTTTTACAGGTACTATATCCACTCGGCAAGGTAGGCAGGCTCCTGTTGGCAGAGCAGGACATAAATAAAAGAAGCTAGGGGGCACCCAGATTTGAACTGGGGACCTCTTGATCTGCAGTCAAATGCTCTACCACTGAGCTATACCCCCAACCTGCCACAGGTGGTGACGAGATTCAATCTGGATTTCATCCGAGGACGGATGGTGAATATTTAACAAGAACAAGAAAAAAAAAAAAAACAGATAAAAAAATATTGCCAGGTCTGCAATCAGTGTGGTCTAAAAATAGAAGTTGGAGCAAGAGGGCTGATCAGACAAACAACACACACTGGACCGGCCATGCATGAACACACACGTCGTCTGCATTCAGCCCGACATTTCCATGACAACAGCACACTCGTCTCCAGGCGAGTGTGCCCAGAACTAAGTATGAATGTGAATTTGTTTTAGTTCACATGCTGTGACAAAAAAAAACAAACAAAAAAAAAAGATTTAGTTGTGTTTTTTTCTTGCTCTAAAGATCAAAAACTATCATAAAGGTCTTTTAGCAGACTTTGACCCCAGCTACTTTATTTATTTATTTATTTATTTATTTATTTATTTATTTATTTATTTATTTATTTATTTATTTATTTATTTGAGCAGGTTCTTGTGAAACCAAACGTTTAAGAAATCCAATTTAGATCACAATCAAAGA
>JAOWBL010004774.1:29427-46770 GCA_028564865.1 Zenarchopterus dispar | reverse complement strand
CTTACTCAGCATCTTTTTTTTAAACATCAATAGCTCACATAAACTTCCCCTGTCTTCCTAGTCTCCTCCTTTGGGCCATCCCCTCACTAGGCTCGCGCACCAGTGACCGAGCTTCACTAATTAGTGTGCAACCCTGTTCGGCCCCGTTCAGCACTTCTCATGACATGGCAGTTACTTTGATTTGTATCTACTTTGATCTGTATTACTTTGAAGTACATACACTGTTTTACTACTAATTAAATTTAGCACACACTGCTTCCTATTTAGACCATACACTCCTACTACTATGAGTTACATCACTGTGCGGGCTATTACTCCACTACACTACAAGGCAGTTTCTCTTCAGACCATTGTCATTTGTGGTTCCACAATGGTAAGTAAGCTACTAAATAAATGCTATCAGAGTAGGGGCATTGCTCTCAGCCTTTAAGAATGTCTCAAAGACTTATCTTTTTCAAAAATGACCTCCTGTTCATACACCTCTAACAGCCTGAAGCTTCTAACCCACTCTGTCTTCTGCATCTCTTCAGTTTCAGCTTTGTCATTTAAATGGATTTTAGGTATTCACCACTCAAAGTATAGACCAATATTTCTTCCTGTTCCTACACTTCAATGTTTCTCCTCACTTGCAGATATCTTTGGATTATATGGAGTCTGCTAAATGACTAAATGTAAATGTTGATATGATCATTTGCTGGACATTTTATCATGTTCTGGCAAATAATGTGTTAAAACTCTGTGACCGAACTGATTTGAGATGGAAACTAACATACAATGGACAATTCTGTATTCCCCTTTGGTTTTCAAATTGCTGCTCTACATGGACTTACAATATTTGTGGCTTTATTTTTCAGGTGTGCGGCAGCATTCAGTCAGAGCCCTGCACCCCCCTTCAGTGTACTGGTGAAGATTTGTGCCCACCAGTGGAAGCACCACCCTGTGAAAATGGGAAGAAATGCCAGGGTGCTCTTCCTTTGAGCATCAGGGCAAATGCAGATGTTAAGGATGTGAAAGACCGACTGCAAAAGCTCAGTAGAAAGATCACAGAGGCTTCAGAGATGGTACACAAGAAGTCTTTCTGCTGAACATCTGGATTATTCTCTGATTATTTAGCAGACTCTAAATAATTATTTTGATTTATTTCATTGTAGCTTCAGAAAACCCAGGAGACAACTGACCAGGTGAGACAGTCTACAGAGAAACTGTCCAATAAAATGAAGCAGGCCAGAGATAAGCTGGAAGACAATTCAAGAGAAACACAAGATGTTGTGAGAGAGCTCAAAGACTTCCTGTCAGGTAGATGTTATGTAATTGCTCCAGTGTTGATTTTTTTATGGACAAAGGCTGATTGTGAGGATGTCCTTTTTTTATTATTATTATTTTTTTTATTCATTTTTTTGTCTAATGCTTCCTTTTTTTGGTTGTTGTTGTGTCCAGACCCGTCCTCTAATCTGACCCAGATACAGGAGGTGAGTGACTGGATCCTGAAAGCCAAACTTCCCCTCAGCCTCACTGATTTAAAGAGGAAGCTGGAGGAGCTCAAGAATCTGGCGGCGAATCTTCCAAACAGTACGGCTGTGCTGCAAGAGGCCGAGCCTCAGCTGGATGCAGCCAGGAAGCTGCTGGAGGAGGCTCAAGATGCCAGGTGCGTCTTCACTCCCCACTGACACAAAGCGATCATTTATATTGATTTTTGTTTCCAAATACTTATCAACTTTACACAGTCACATCATCTGTATATAGTAGGCTTCTGTATCTGAACACCTTAACATCAGATAGCTGTAGTTTACTCTATGTCCTCAGCATTATTTACACTTAGCATCCACATGTAGTTTGTAAAGAAAATATTGATATTGCAATATATTATTGTTTGTCTTCATGCAAAATAAGTGTCCCATGTGCTAAATGCCCAGCTAACAGTTGCATGTGGAGCAAAATGAGACATAAGTGGGCTGAAAAATGAGACCCCTCACAGAATTGTCTGCTGGTTCCAGCTGGGCCCATATGACCCTCAGTTTTTTTTTTTTTTTTTTTAATTATTTATTTATTTATTTGTCTGCATATATTATAACCGTTAGTACCATGAATTGGTAAAACCTTTATCCAAGGGATATATATGCATTTTACTCTTGCAGCAGACATTTCCATTTGGTGCATTAATGTGGGGTGTGTGTCCTTCACCAGTCCTCCTTGACAGTCTAATCTCACATTTTATTAGTGTCTAACTTCCTAATTCAGCCCAGGAGGACTAAACCACCAATTTGCAACACAAAAGCACCGGACTGACAAAAGGACAAAGACAGTGATGTATAGTGTGGTGAACACTGTAGTGTTTGTGTGTGCTGTGTCTTCATACTGAGATGTATTACGTTACGAAATAGACGTGATAGACAGACAAAAAAGACAGACAAAAATGCAAAAATGGTGTGTGAGTGAGGTCACACACCTCACTCACACACACACAAGCATGTGTGTGAGTGAGCGTGAGTGTGTGTGTGAGAGAGAAGTGGGAATGTGAGCTGGTGCACACACATCCCTAACGTGCATGCATACATGCACAAACATACAAATATGTACATTCAGTTATTAACATAGGCAACCAATTACATCTATATAAACGGACATATCCACACTTGACCATCCACATACATACACGGAAAAAGAGTGGTACATATACCTGCAAATAAAGCACATATTATATAAGTAATAATAGTGACAACAGAGACAGAAACAGCAACAATAACCCTAATGCCAATAATAATATTAATCCTAACATCATTATTAATATTATAATTTGTGCAAGTACCACCAACAATAACAAAGGTAGTTATTGTCATCACCTGCCAACAACTCAACCCCCCTCCCTGGTGATCCTGGAACCCCTACAGGCATGACCCTCAGTCATTATGTCCAATAACGATAAATGTTCAAGTAAGGGTGTATTATGTGGCTTCAACCACATATATGGGTATTTTATTTCATTTCGTTTTCCGTTTAGGGTATTTTATTTTCTGTTTTTATTTCATATATGCCCCACATACTAATGTTGGCTGGGATATTTTTATTTAAAGATTAATAGCACTTTGCCACAGAAATATTCTTTACACGTGCATAAAGAAAAAAACACTTCATCCCTTATTCATAATTGAATATTCTAATTCAATTTTATATTTCTAAATATGGCTCATAATATACTTTATAGAAGTGAATTATTCTTTTATTTCAATCAGGTGTGTTACCAAAATAAGGAAACAAAAGTTTCAATGAATGTTAATATTGAATCACGGTAGTTAAAAAAATCACACTAGTTATTTGCAGCACCAAACAAACCAGCATTTAAGAACCATGATGGTATTTAAGATATACATGTGTTGGCTTAGCCATAGTAGTCTTAAAATCTCTCTAAAAAAAAAACGCATGTTAGGATGAGGTGTTTGCAAGCTTTTGTGCTGTCCAACAGCATGGTAAATCTGTAAATAATCTTTTGCCACTTAACCTGCTCCAAGAGAGCAAAGCTGACCAAAACTGCAGACCGAATGTTTAATGATGGAAACATGAAGGCACCATAAAAGATGGAAACATGAATCTCTGTGCTGCTTAGCTAATTTGCATATTGTGAACAGGTCAAAGTGTGAATTCAAAGGCACACAGATCACATCAGTTCCTAAAATTATGCATTAATAATGATGTGTTGGAATTATAATTGTAAATTTACAATTCAGGTGCTGTCTAAAGTTGGTACCTGTATTGTGGGGCTTTGTTTGTTTTTATTTGTATTATTTGCTTCTTTTTTGTCTTAGTTTGGCCCACATTATTTTGGTGTGAAGCTCCAGTTCAGTCTGCAGAACTCTGAGACCTCCAGCAACATGTTGGTCATGAGCTCAAAGGCAAAAATTTTGATAGTGTCCACAGTGAAGCTGTAAGAAACTTTAAAGATTTTATTAATCAAAAGGCATTTTTATGTTTTTACTTTCTGTCTGTTTTTGTTGCATTTATATTTATGGGAACTTCCTTTCTAGACAGCAGAATTACTTCACTTTAATTTGTTATGCTTTGCACTTGCAATTCAGTGTCAGTTGTGTCATTATATGACACCAAAGAACAAGTAAGTCTTAAATTATCCCCTTGACATAGTGCAGATGCAAATGTTCCAGTTTCATAATCATCAAAAACATTTCCAGTGCCACTTGGGTGATTTTTAACCATGAAGTCCCTCAGACTTATGGAAAAGATGTTTTCTCTGTTTGCAGAGACGTTGCACTGGGAGTAAAGGCTGACGTTGACGGGCTGCTAGAGAGTTTCGGCTCGACAGAGAGGGCCCTCTCCAACCTGGAAGACAGACTGCAGGACAGCGTGGCTCACATAGACGGCATGAACGACAACCTGATGCAGGTGGGAAACAGAGGACACCTTTCAGCACAGAGATTAAATGTACATGGAGCTAAAAAGGTCTTTCATCCTTTGGTCTTTTGCAAAATGCAGTGTAGATCAGGCAAAGAAAGACATTAAGTTGTGAAATGTTGTGCCATGTTGCATTATCCCTGAATCTATCCGTGATATATTAATTTTGTTCTGTTGTGCAGTATAATGCAATTAGTATACAATGGGAGATCCTTTAATTTTTTTATTCAGATTTTATCCTTTCTTATCACAAATAGTAATTAAGCATATGACAATTAAAACAAAAGGCAGAAAGAAGACACCAGGAATACTAGACCAATAAGAAATGTCTAGCAATGCCAGCTGTACTCAGAGAGTTTTGGGTAATCTCAAAAATAACCCCTCCCTCGCAGACCAGCAAAATATCTCCCTCTAACTTTCTTTAGTCCCTGTTTCCTGCAGTGGAAATGGGTGGTGTTGAAGAAGAGACTTTTTGTCCCCTTCAGCAGGCATCCGCAGTACTCTCAGCTGCTGATATGTCTAACAATCAAAGGCATGGTGGCCCATTGAGTCCAATAGAGACTACTCATCATGAGTTACTGAAAAATTTCTCTTCATTTAGGCCCAGAACCAGTTGAGCCCTGCAGAGAAGGTGTTGGATGATGTGTCAACATTGTTAAAGCCAATGAAACCGCAACTGGATGAGTTGAAAAACATGCTGGAAAAAGCAGGCCAGAAGGCCCAGGCTGCACAGGACAATGCAGACAAAGCTGGGGAGGAAGCAGCTGCAGCAAATCAGGTGAGACATCTGCTGTAGCTGTTCTGGTATAAAGAAAGCATTCACTTTCACAAAAGCTTTGTTACGAACCAGGGCATCACTTAAGGTAAGGATGTCACCATGGATGTCATCCATCTCATCATCACTCAAGGAAGTCCAGTTGCCTTGTTTCAAGTTTTTAAGAGTTATCACAACCTAAATGACTGAGTGCAAAATGTTCTTTTTTTTGTATAAGATTAAAATGGTCATACAATATCCAGTAAAATATCCCATAGTCTCTGTGACTGCTGAAATAGGTCATTTCTGGTGGAATTTTTACTTTATTAATTCACAGACAAAGAGCATCCACACTGGATGAAAATCATAGATGACCTCTGAAATTATTACAGATTAGCTCAGGTCTCTGGGTCATTCTAGTCTTGTGGTAAATAGGGAATTAGAGTGGTTTGGTGGTGTCCAAATCCAGGACAGAAGTTGTTAAATATTATAGGCAGCTGTAAATATTAGAAAATCATTCATTTCTTGTGCTTCAAGTGCTTGTAAGTCTTTATTGATCAAATTGGTTCGGTTGTGACACTGATGGAGGGATCTCATCCAGTGCCAGTTGAACCCATTTTTTGCAGTAGCCCCACATCTTCTGAACATTATGACATCAAATCAGAGCAATGAACCTTCATCTGTTGCTCACCTACCTGTGCTGAAAAATTCATATATTTCACTCAACCAAACTTAGGCAGCCTCCTTATTGTTGTCCTGACGCAGAAGGAATTTGGAACAATAAAACTGATAATAAACACAATTTTATAAGGATTTAGCTGCATGTGGTCAGCTAAATATCCACTTATAATTACTCATAAAAGTATGTGTGTTTGTAGGACCTGTTGACCTTGAAGAAACAGCTTGATCGTCTCAAAGATGAAAGTGCCACTGGAGGACCGGAAGGAGGTGTACCCACGGGGGATTGCCTGGCCAAAATGAAGGAGGATGCAGGAGCTCTGGCAAACACCACCAGAAACATGATGGAGTCTCTGGAAGGTAATGATATATCCATGTTGTTATAGCAATAGTTACATAGGACAATGACTTCACTACTAGTCTGTTCTTATCTTTACATTAAATTGGCTCTTTGAAGTATGTTCTCATTTTGGATAGGAAATCTGGAGAAAACATCCAAAAGAGCCCAGATTCTTTGTCTACTTTTTTTCACTTACAGGATCTCTTCAGTTACATCTGTAGTAACTGAGACCCCCCCCCCCCCCCCCCCCCCCCCCCCCCCACCTGATACCCCCCCCCCCCCCCACCTCCCATGTGACAGGACAATGATCATTGTCCTGTCACATTACCCAATTCCAGCCAAGATTTAGCTTTCATTGGCAGTTGCATTGACTTAATCTACAATCAGATTATTTTCATTATGTTTTTACACACACAAGTAAAAGATGTGGTACATGCACCAACTTTTATGATTGTAAGTGGCCTTTTCTTTGCAATCAGAAAAATATTCTGTAGTCCTAAAAACATCAACAGTGCAAATGAATTGAAACAGTGCAATAAAAGCCCACTTTCAACAAGAGAGGAGGTGATATTTTTGTCATTACATGGAGACCTGGATCAGCAAAACTGTCTATGTCAATGTCTTTCTGCAGGAAAAGCAGATACCCTCAGACAGCTGCAGGACAATATTCTTCAGAAGTCCACAAAGCTTGAAGGACTTGATGCCAGGGTGAAAGACCTCTTGGAAAAGCTTCGATATAAAGCCCGTATTCTTAGCTCCTGCCAGGGATGAGCGTCACCATGCAGCCTTTCACCAGATAAACCTTTTGCCTGCCTGGGAACATCTTCACAGCATTTTACCAGTGATACACTCATCACATGTAACCCGTCCTTCTATGTGCTTTATATCACCAATACAAAACAAAAACAAGAAAAACAAAAAAACCCTTTGGAATCATAGCAGGTCAGAATGCATAATTATTAGAAAATTAAATTAAATTAAAAATGAAGTCAGGCTAAAGTGAGCTTTACTCTGACTTCTGGAGTACTTCTGTTGAGCTGCTGGATTTATCTTTCCATCCATGCTGCCTAATGAGAGAGTTCACCTCTCCAGACACTACATATGACATCACAACACAATGTTGTAAAGCAGTCATAATATTTTACGTTTCAGCAGTTCAATTTCCCTTTAGCACTTGAGAAAGTCAGTTAACTATTATTCAGTTTAATACAACTGATTTTCAAGTGATCTTTTTCTTTTTGATAACATGTAATGGTTGCAGAAGCCTTGTAGAGTGAAAAAAAAATACTCATACTGCTAATTGAACTCTTTAACAGGTTGAATTTACTGGACAACAAGAAATCTGGATGACATTTTTCTGGACATATGAAACACTACAATGAATGTACAGACTCAAACAGAACAGAACAAAGGATGATTTTGTGTTATTTATTTTCTGTTTTACATCTGTTTTCTGTGCACTTTTCAAATAAAAGACAGTTGAAAAAGAAATTTCAGTTCAAGTTTCAGACCAATGTCCAGTTACTCCACCATAGAGAAGCAGCAAGATCAATTACAGCTTTAATTTATAAATACAAAACAAAACAAAAAAAAATAAAACACAAGTGACTAAACACTATACTTGTACATATGGAATCATCCATGCCATCACTAGTGTTGACAGCATCTTTACACCAGCTTGTGGCACTTGATGAGTTGAGTTATTTAACAACATAGCAGCTTTAAGAAACCACATCAAATGTCCATCTGCTGCAAGTCACAAAAAATGTTTGACTAAAATTAACTGCAGGGCCCAACATGAACATTAAAACAATTATAACATATTTTTTGCAGATTCACATATAATGTCCAACTGCGAGTACAAAACAAGAATAGCCCAGCCTCTGCAGTCACAGATATGTCAGTATCAGATAATGTTTCATCAGTTCATTCAGTACAGTAAAGTCTTTACAGGTTTACTTACAAACAGCATTTTCAGTAGTGATTATAAAATATTGTGTGTCTTACGCAACAAAACTAAAAAAATATATAAGAAAATATGTTAACCAACTTAAGCATTGCAAATCAGCTAAGTCTAGTCAAAATAAATGCATTCAAAGTAATTAACAGAGAGCAATAACAAATAGTAATTTGAAGGATATCAGTATCATCCAGTGTGTTCAAACTTATGAACTACACTTATTGAATGAAATTCCCTTGACTTGACTTCTTTTTCAACTGTAGTCGGTGTGTGGATGCTGATGGGCATTATTCTGCAGCAGCAAACCAGAGAAGATGTGATTAATCTGAGCAGTAGCAGTGTCAGCATCTTCACATCACAGATGCTGATGAATGCTAACAACAACGAGACAAACTAAAAAAAGAAAAGGAAATGAATTATCAGTTACAGGCAGGTTGAGACAAGAACCTAAAAGAGAGAAGTGACTCTTCTTTACCTGAATACAAGTCAGAAATGAAGTGGCCAATCACATGACAGCACACACTCCAGACTGAAGTGGCTGATCGTTCCTCTGAGCTACAACATCCAGGCTACAACACAGAAAAAGAAAGTCCTGTTGTTGTTGCACTTGGTTCCATCTTAGTTACTAAAATGATATTTAAAATTAAGAAAACAAACTACAATGAAGGAAAATACTATTTCAACTGTTTCAGTTAAGAAAATGCACATTTATTTTTCATGAGTACTTGAACTGAGCACAGTGCAATATGGAACTTCTGAATCGAGTTGATTTGATTGGTTTGGGCTTGCATAGTCATTTTTGCTGGGTTGAGCAAGTTTTAGGTTAGTTGTTTTGGTTGATTGGCCGTTTGAGTTCGTCACTTGGTGTAATAATTAGGTTACTTGGCCATAGTCCAGTTAGTTAGTGGGCTGCTTAGTTTGGGCTAATTAATTGGTGTTTTTGTAAGTTTTTTAAGTTTGTGTTTGTTGATTAGGGCTGGTAGATTGGATAGACTGAGTTGACAAGTAGATTGGTGTTCAGGTTAGTTGGTTAGTTTGGGTTGATAGATTGGTATGTTGGTTGGATCACTCGCCGTAATCAAGTTAAATGGTGAGTTAGTTGCTTTTAGCTGGTGGACTTGTATTACGGTAGGTTGGGTAAATTTGGATTTTCTGGTTTTGGCAGGTGAAGTGGGTAGAATGGGATAGTTGAATTAGGTGGCAAGTTGACAACTTGAGTTGGTTTCCTTGGACTGTTGGATTGGTGTATGGTTGGTTGGGATGATTTGCTTGGGTTGGTGGACTGGTGTTTTGGTTGGTTGGGTTGGTTTGCTGGGACTGGTGGATTGGTGTATTGGTTGATTGGGATGATTTGCTTGAGTTGGCGGATTGGTGTTTTGGTTGGTTGGGTTAGTTTGCTTGGGCTGGGGGATTGGTGTATTGGTTGGTTGGGTTAATTTGCTTGGGCTGGTGGATTGGTGTATTGGTTGGTTTGCTTGTGTTGGTGGATTAGTGTTTTGGTTGATGGGTTGGTTGATTTTGACAGGTGGATTGCTGTGATGGTTGGTCAAGTTAGTTTGAGTTGGGTTGGGCTGGTTGTTTGGATTAATTTGGGCAGGTTGACAATTTGGTTGGGTTAGTTGGATTGTTAGGGGCCGTTCTACATGCTCCTAAGCCTCTACACATTTTAAGAACTTCTATGTTGACTGTGAGGGTTTTTATTAAGTCTCCAAATATGTTTAAATTACTGCATATTTCATGCAAAGTCCCTGAAAGGAGAGCTCCCGTTACCTCTGTGATGGCCTGAAATGAACTTCACTCTCCAAGTGGAAGTCATGAACTTCAGCTAACTCAGTGGCAGTGTTTCCGGATTCACTGTGGTTGGTCCTCAGAAGTGGGTCGAGAGCTTGGCCAGACTCAGGATCACTGCAGGGCAGATGACGAGCGCAAAGAAAAGGGTTCCCATTGGGGTCGAGGGGGTCATCGTCATTGTGGCAAGGTCTCAGCAGTTCCAAGTCATTCTCAGAGGAGGACTGTACTGTGATGTTGGGCAAGCAGAGGGGGGAGGGAGGTGGGACAGCGTGGGACAGCTGCAGTTTCTTCATGTGGTTGACTACTGAGGCTGCGTTAAAGGCTTGCTGTTGAAAAAAAACAAAGAAAAACAGTTAATACTAATGGAGGGTGAGGGAGGAACAATAAACCAGACTTGCCCAGTTAAAAAGGTGTACACAACACCACAAATTGTTTGCTCAGCTAGAAATCATTCAATGCACATTGGAAACTCTATATTAAGGTAATTCAACTTTTGATATACAAAACTAATACAGTAAAGTTAATATGATATCACAGCCTTTCACAACATTTAGACAATTTTGGTAACCGAAGGTCCAAACATAGAGGTAACCTGAAAATCTGGTCATCTTCTGGACACCTGACTGGGGAGTCATTTTGAACATATCCAGTCACAAGGCCGTCTGAAGGTAGAAGTAGGATATGCTAGACGATTCTGTTTGTAGGCCCAGGTGTCCCCAGGTGTCCCGGGGTGTCCCCAGGCCTACAAACCAAGATCTGGTATTACCAGAAGATTTTGAGGAGATGGCTGGGGAGAGAGAAATCTAGCCCAGGGTGCTTTGGTTAGGCTTCTAGCCCTGCAACCCAAACCCACATAATCACATTTTGAGTACTTCATCTGGCAACCATGATGAAGAAAAATTATTTAAATTATTTATGTGATTGCATAAATTGCTGCACAAGTTACACACCAATTAAACCTATAGGTGTGGTCCAAAAATAATCTTTGTTCTCTATCTGATGTTGTAATAAACCCAAATTTAAAGTAGCTAAAGTTGCTAAAGTTTTGCAATAATGATTAATCCAACTATCCATCCATTATCTTCTGCTAACCCAGCTTTGGGTCATGGGGGCAGCAGTCTAAGCAGAGAGGCTAGGACTTCTCTCTCAACAGCCTCGTTCTCCAGGTCTTCTCTATTTCAGGACTTTCCCAGGCCAGGTGACAATTATAACGTCTCTAGGGTGTCTGAAGCAATTGAGATTATTCTGAAATCGGGCACACACATAAAAGGCTTCAACTATTCGGCAGTAGCCGAAGCACCAAATTACTAACTTTTGAAAGTGGTTGTCAAACAGCAAATCAAATTTCATAGCAGAATATTCACAATGGGAATGTTCAGTGTCCACTAAACCTTTTAGGTTCAGTCATAATGGCATGCTGCCTCCTCTAATTCCACATCAATCCATCCATCACCTATAACTGCTTTTTCTTAATTAGGGTCACTGGACTCTGCTGCAGCGTATTCTAGCTCTCTTCAAACCAAACACAGCAATGCAGTTATCACTCAAAGAATACTCCCTAATTATGCATAAAAGTTTTATATCATTTTAACTGATGAGGTACATTAAAATGGCCCCGCCCTTCTTTTTCTATAGCAAGCTGTAAATTTTTGTATTTCTGCTGTAAAGTTGGACATTTTAATGGAGATTGACTTGCTTTTAGAGCCAGCCTCTAGTGGTCATCAGAAGAACTGCACCTCCAGGTTAACTTCAAACTGAAAAAAATGGATGTTGCTCCTTGGTTTAACTCAACTACCTGGTTTTATGTAATATTCTATGTTTGCAGTTATTACTTAAAGTCAGCAGCAGATGTGGCTTACCTTCCATTTGGATTTGGCAAAATTTTTCTCCATCTGTTCACAGACAGAGTGATAAATGTCCAGGTCTTTAGCTGCATCTCCAGCGATCCTGGAACCAAGTGAGTGACATGAGTTCAAGTGAAGTGAGTGGAAAGGCTAAACACATGACTCAGAGATGGGACTCACCAGGGGTGTGAGAGGGCCTGTTCAGTGGTGAAGCGTTTGGTGGGTTTTTTCTCCATCATGTTCCTGATAAAGTCTTTGGCTGTTGGCACATAAGGAGGACATCTCTGAGCCCCAGTTCTCTGACCAGCTGTGCTTCAACATGCTCTCATCAAAAACTTTGTTAGAACAACTGTACACATGATTAGTCATGCAATTGAGTCATTACCAGTTATCCATGTGACAGTACAAAAAAACAAAAAAAAAAACTCTCTGGTCAAATATCAGAACGGAGACTGATAGGTGACCGCCCTGAACCACACCAGCTCTGGCAAGATATCTAATGGCAGAACATCAGTTTTACCTTTTCTGAAACTAAAACGCTAATAATAATAATAATAATAATAATAATAATAATAATAATAATTCATTACTTAAATAGGATCTTTCCTTCAGATGAGGATGATGACTGAAATGTCCATGACTATCAGAGGATGTTATTCCTGAGGTAATTTTAGACCCTGCAGAGGGTAAATCTGGCCTAATCCGGCAGGTCAAACCACTATAGATGTCCTAAAGCTAATCTCAAAGATTATAGGCACAAATCCCACTCTACACTTGACCAACATTTCAGGTGACCTGAGAAATGGCACCATTGGACAACTATTTGGTGAAACAATCCAAACTGAAGTTAATCCTGATTCCTAGAATTAAAGTCTCACAACTTATAGATTTATGAGAAAATTTCCAAATAAATGCTCAGCTGATTGTACATGACAACAACAAAGATTAAGTCAAGCAAAATTTTGCACCTCCTCTGCATTTTTATTAGTGTATAAACATAAAAAAAAGGTCTGCTCATAGTGACTCTTCATATTACACAAGTACAACCTCAGACAGAACACAACATAACTTTTTTCACTTCACCATTATTTATTCAAAAGCAAAAATAAGTGGAGGAATTTTGGTTCATTCATCCTTACAGCATTGATCCAGTTCATTAAGGTTTTTGGACATTCACCTATTCACAGTTCTCTTAAGGTCCCACCACAACATTTCCATCTGGTTCAGGTCTGGACTTTGTGAAGTCTTCTATTTTTCAACCAGTCTGGTAAATATTTGTGTCTGCTTGGGATTATTGTCCCAGTCACATGACCCAGTTTTGACTATGTTTTAGCTGTCACACAGATGTTCTCACATTTGCCTACACAATGCTCCGGGTATAAAGATGAGTTCATGATCCACTTGATGACTGCAAGAAATCCTGGTCAGACAACTCCAGAACAACTCCAAACCACTCCTCCACCACTGTTGCTTCACAGTGGGAATGAGGTGTTTCTGCTAAAATGCTGTGTTCAGCTGTCTTAAAAAATAACATTTTTCAAAGCAACTCCACTTTGGTCTCATCTGTCCACAGGACATTGTTCTAGGAGTCTTCTGGTTTGTTCAGATGCAGTTCTGTGAACCTCAGTCACGCGTCCATGTTGTTTTTATATGAAAGAGAATTATTCAGAGGGAGTGGTAACCTAGTGGTTATAGAGGTGAGCTTGGACATGAAAGACTAGATTCAATCCCCTGGACAGAACACAACATAGCTTTTTTCACTTCACCATTATTTACTCAAAAACAAAAATAAGTGGAGGAATTTTGGTCCATTCATCCTTGGGTCAGCTGAGCATTTATTTGGAAATTTTCTCATAAATCTATAAGTTGTGAGGCTTTAATTCTAGGAATCAGGATTGAAACAATCAGGATTGTTTCACCAAATGCCGTTTCTCAGGTCACCTGAAATGTTGATCAAGTGTAGAGCGAGGTTTGTGCCCTGGGTTGGTAAGACCGATGAGATACTGTTGTTCCCTTAGCAAGGCCCTTACCCCCTGGGCCCTGTAGTGTAATTAGTGATGGGTTAAAAGCAGAGTACAAATTTCTGTATGTTTTGTGAGATATACTGACAAATAAAGATTCTTTTTATTAGATTCCTGAAAACCTTTGCAAACAAATTGTACTTGTTCTGTCTTCTTCTGATTATGCTGTCATGATATTTTTTAATATGCTACGTGAGGCCTGTTGGCTCTGAAATGTAGGTCTTGGGTTTTATGTCTCTCGTTTTCCCATGGAAGGCAAGACTGACATCTCTCTTGAATGTTTTCTACTTGCCGAAAGAATTCTCCCACTTCATGATGCTTAAATCCAAATAGATTTAAAATGACTTTATAATTCCTCCCAGGTTGAGATGCAGCAACAGTCACTTCTCTAGAGCAACTGCTGATGTCCTTCCGTCTTGGCATTGTGTTAATGCATACCTGAATTCTCCAGACCACCAAATTGCCAAAACATCTGCTTTTATGGAAGTCTGAACACCTGCTAATGATTAGTTCATCAAAGACAGATGATTGCCAGTAGATTGTAGTGTAATATTGCCAAATCCAATTAAAAATTAAAAGGGTACTTAATGTTGCTCACTTTTTCTTTTTTCCTTTCTGGCTCCATTATTGTTCAATGAGTATGGCACACTGAAAAACATTATATGCTGGCACACATCTGAGGTTGAATTATTAATACTATACAACCCATTATAATCAGATGCCAGTATTTTTACACAAAAAACAAACAAACATAGGATTAAAAGAGGGGGCGCTAACCTTTGCACAACTATAACAGGCATTACTCAAAAGTGAATTTTATATGTTTAAAAACAAAATTCCAATATGCAGCATTTTAAGTACCTTTGATGATTTGAAAGTATCAATATTAAGTCCTTTGGCTCTAAAGTACAAATTTCTTTAAGAAATTTGTACTTTAATAACATAACTCACTAAACTCAGTTATGTTTCTGTTCTGAGATGCATCCTCAAGTGTTTCCTGATGCAGTCATACCTGAATCAGAGATGTCGTCCCAGAACGGTGAGTGGAAGGCATACTCAGCCCTCATGATCTTTGAAAACAGACGAGTCTCGTTTTCATCAAAGAATGGAGGGTAGCCACAGAGCCTGCAGCACAGACAACATGCATCAAATCCCAGTCCAGATCAGATTCTGATCTTTTTTTTCAGGAAGTATGGTGCTAAATATGTTTACTGTGACAAAAAAAAAAAAAAAAACTAAAAAAGGTTTTTGTTGTGATTTAACTTTTTACTTGGCTGATCACCTCTGATACAACCTATCACAGTTCAGGTTTTTGTTTGCCGCTTCTTGTTTTTTAAAAAGGCGTCCTGTTAGTTTTGCCTCTCAGCTGGTATTCCTCCACACCTCTTAAATACTACTGTTGTTGAAGTCCACGTTTTTTTTTTTTTGTTTGTTTGTTTTTTTTTGGTCAAACTGAGTTTGTACCATGTATTACAGCTTTATTATTTGTGTTTATCACCTTTGATGAGAAGCTGAGTTGGTAATGGTTTGTTAGTGAGATTGCTGATAAAACTGTATGAGGATTTTCATTAAAACTTAAAACTGAAATGCACCCAGAGAGATGCAATCTCAACCTGCATACAGCTTCTCTCTCATCTTGTCTGGTTTTTAAGATGTACTGGACTTCTAGTGAGTTTCACCTGATTTATGGTGTGCTTGATTCTGCTTGTAATTCAACCTTATGTTTTGGACTTTAATTTCTTCTGGTGTACTGTGTCTGCTTCACCCTTCTGACACACGTTATAGTGAAACATGAGATATTATGTTAATATTAGAGGAGATAAATGTACTTACAGGATGTATGTGATAACACCAATGGACCAGCAGTCCACAGCTTTGCTGTAGGGTTTCTGAGCCAAAACCTCAGGGGCTGGATAATGAAAAACAGCAGTTAGGAACATCCAGGTAAAAGGCATGATGAAGGAGACTCAGCTGAGGAAAAGGAAAAAGGCTGAGTAAAGAATTAAAGTTTCAGTTCAGACAGGATCATTGTAAGCAAATACTTTTGTGTATATTATTACCCAAGATGATTTAGTGTTGTCTGAATAGTTTTAAGCTTCTCTACTTGTTTTTTTCTAATAGAAATGTAAATTGTGTATATTTATTGTTCACATTTATATTTGGAATCTGACTGTTCAGAGTTTTATTAAATTTTAACTCAGGCCAATATTCGCACGTGTGCCATTTTTCTCATCTTTTTCAGCATAAATTATGAAAAAGGACTTAAGTATTTGGAGCCATTTCTGTATTTTAGCTTCTGAACATAATACATAAGCTCCAAAGTGATGCAAAGATTGGGAACCATTTGCTCTTTGAAAAAACTTTATTTTGGTGCCAAGGATTCCTTGACAGACCTATGCCAAGCATGTAACATAATGCTGCTTAAAGTCTGGGCAATCTACTGGAAGGTGAGTTACTGTAAAGGATGACAGGAGTGTCAACCACGTGGCTCCATGTGACTTTAAAAGGAAGTTGCAGCTCCTCTGCGAGCCACAAGGGACTCCAAAAGTGAGTCAAGCTTCACTGACATGAGAAATTTTAATGGTATGTGTTATCAGTTCAAGCACATGAGAGCACCACATAGTCTTTCTTGGCACTGTTCTGTTGGGAAACCTGCAAATGAACTCACCAACGTATCCTGGTGTGCCACAGGCCGTGGACATCACCCCATGCTCCAGAGTTTTAGACAGACCGAAGTCACTGACCATAATCTTAGCGTTCTCATCGGTGTTGTAGTACAGCAGGTTCTCCGGCTGAAAACAGAAGGAAGGGAAAAGTAGAGAAGAACTCAGTGTCTCTGTGTCATGGAAGCAGCTTTTAATGCTGAGGAGACATGAATGTTTGTAGAGTCACATCATTGAAACACAGCCTTTTTTAAAATACTTTATTTTCTTGACATTTAAGTCCTAAAATCCCCATGTGGGGACAACTTCAATGTTAAGGTAACATTTAGGGTGAGGGAAGAGGTTATAGTGAGTCTTCACAGAACAAAAAGAATATTTGTACGTTTTCTTTATAAAAAAGAAAAACAGCTGACTGTGATTATAAAGTGTTGCAGCTTTTCCTCTGAGGTCAGTGAATGTCTCATGAGTGGAGATTTACTGCCACCAGCTGTTCAGCTGATTGTTTCGCATGCATTCAGAATCTAGTTAATCACAGGAAAAAACACTCACAATCATGTACATTTGCACTTCATCTTTTGATCCCATGTGTGCGTTTGTTGTTTAAACAATAAAAGTCCACTGACCATAGTGGCACTTAGTGGTGGGCAAACAGGATCTCAAATGAACAACAACAAATCTTGTTAACAGTCTCATTACTTAATTAACAAAAATGAAAGCAAAAAAATGTGGGCAATACTATGCACCCCCTTACTGCTTCCATATGATTAAGATTAAGTTGCAGCTAATTAATTATCAATCAACAGCTAATCATTGGACCTTAATGAACTGAATGTCAGCAGGTGTGCAGACCTCTATGAAAGTATAAAAGCAGATATTTTGGCTGTTCACCGA
>JAOWBL010004774.1:0-29327 GCA_028564865.1 Zenarchopterus dispar | reverse complement strand
ACCTTAATGAACTGAATGTCAGCAGGTGTGCAGACCTCTATGAAAGTATAAAAGCAGATATTTTGGCTGTTCACCGATCTGGAGAATTCAGGTGTTTGTTAACACAATGCAAAGAAGGAAATACATTAGTAGAGCTCTTAGAAACAGTTGTTATTGTACAAAAATCTGAAAAGGTTTATAAAATCATCCAGAAAATTTTACACATGGTTAGACTGTGGATATTTACTGCTGCTGAAGGTGGATCTGCGGGCTGTTAAATTAAGGGGGCACTCAGACTTTCCCCACATTCTTTTTTTTTTTTTTTTTAAAGAGGAAAAGGGGGTGCTTCATTTTTGTTAGATAAATAATGACACAGTAAAAACCGTCTCATGAAGCTTTGTCAAGTGATGTTGCATCACCTGTAGTCAATAATAAAAACATGAGGTCCAGATGATCTGAAACCAGCTGGTTTAAACATGCACATCATGGGCTCGTTTTAGAAAAAATATTTAAACTGTAATAACCAGAAAAGTTGAAAAGTTTTCTAAAATGCAACAAAAGTTTCAGTGTTTTCAACTGACCAACTTCACTAAATTCAGAAATTATTACAACTACAATTAGAGACAGAAACATCTGACATTCTCCTGAACCCATGTGGTTATATTGATCACATGACAGTTAACTGATGGTTTAGGGTTTTGAGTGGAGCTTGATGATGAGGCTGGTATCACCTACTCCAGCTTTTAGCATTTTCTGGATGCTCCTTTGATGCCAAATCACTCTAATCTAACACCAATCTGCTGCATAATGTTCCTGAGTAAACATTTTTGTTCTTGCATCCAATTTTGTTGATTATTTTTTAAATTCAGTGATAGCAGCTCAGTGAAAACAATGAAAATCATACTCTTTGTAAGTGTGCCTGTTAAATAAGAAACCAAAAATAAAGATTACAGATTTAGGTCTTTGTTGAATTTTCAAAAAGTTTTCAACATTGCTTGAAATACAGTTTGCCCTTTTGGAAAAAGAAGTATAAACACATGATTTTTCTCATTCGAGGGAAGCTTCTTGTTTATCTACAAGTCTTCATGAGTCTTACCTTCAGGTCCCTGTGTACAATGCTGTTCTCATGCAGGTAGTTGACAGCCTGCAGCACCTGTTTTATCACTTTGCTGGCATCCTTTTCAGTGTAAACCCCCTTGTCTAAAATGCGATCAAAAAGTTCCCCACCTGACACCCTGTACAAGCAAACACACAAAACAAGAATCATCAGTACCACTGACAAATTAAAAACCATTTCTCATCTCCTTTACACATGCTAGACCAATAAATAGTTTCTATAACTGTGTTATGAACATAAATATGTCAGGAGCTGTTTTTAAATGTACTTATTTATTAATCATAAAACTAACTGTTTTTACTTCACATCCTTGTGAATTTTTGAATAATGATTTTAAGACTTAATGCAGCATGTCATATGAGACCTACTGCCAATGCTGTTGTTGTAATAAGGAGTCCACTTACAGCTGCATGACCAGGTAATAATGCGTTCGGCTCTCATAGAAATCCTCAAGTCCAACCACATTTTCATGTTTTATCCTGAAACAGCAAGAAAGACCAAAGACTGAAGCTCACAGTTTTCTGAGATACTAAACTAATGTCTGTGAAACATAAAGGTCAGAATATCTCACAGAGACGCTACAAAAGCTTAATTTTCAACCATATACTTACTGCGCTGATCATAGCGCTTGGTTTTTTAGGGGGAGGAGTCAAACATGCAGTGCAACTTCACGCCCTTTTCCTGAAATCAGTGTTACACCTTTGTGTTTCCCACCTTTGACATAATTATATATTGCTCTGGGTCTGTATTGTCACACTACCCTCAGATATGAGCCACTTTGCGGTAGGTGTTGCATTTAAATTCACATTCAAAAGTACTTTAATAATCCCTTAAGGAAAATTAATTAGGGTTGGGTTAGGGGTTACAGTTCAGCAATACCATTTCTAACCATATGAGGGCAGTGTGAAGGTTCATGTATCAGTGTCTGGCATAAGGCACAACTAAGATGTATGAGAGCATCCCTACCTATCTCCGTACTGTCAAGAGAGCCCCCATGTAGTCAAAGGTGGTATTGTTACAAAGCTTTCTGCTAAAAGCAAGACAAGACTAAACTAAGGCAATGACTTCATGAGTAACATGACACTGCAGCTGCTCAGCTTTCTGTGTGACAGAATGTGCGCGTGTGTGTTCACCTCTTCAGAACATTGATTTCATTTTCCAGGTTGCTGCGACAAAGGTGTTTCTTCTTCAAACATTTCAGAGCATAAAGCTGGCCCGTTTTCTTCTCTCTCACCATAAAAACTTCTGAGAATGACCCCCTGCCCAAAAACAGAAAACACTCAGGGACAAATACCAGCAAACTGTTTTAGTTCAGAAATGCTCAGACCTATTAAAATACACTAATTTCTTTGTTTATATTGACTGGATAGAAAAAGTTTACACACCTTTATAAAATTGTGGATTTAAAAATCAAAGAAACAACTACATAAATGTCAGATTTCTTATATCTTTACATACATCATTCCAACAAGCACAAATCCAGAAAAATTCGATCAAATTTTAGAAATTAGCTTGATTGCACAAATTTGAATACCCTCCCAACTAATACTTTGTGGAAGCACCTTTTGACTTTGAGAATAAGTCCCTATTAACTTCATGCGTCTAGAGTTAAGTTAATAGAAACTTATTCTTTTCTGTGTGAAATAGATGAAGGCAGTGTATGGGGATCTCCTGTGTATGGCTCTTTTTAAGTCATTCCAGAGAATTTAGATGAAACTGAGGCGTAGGCTCTCACTGTCCCATTCCAGGTCTTTGTCAGAAACAGCACAACAATAATGCAAACATCACATTAAAGTCAACAAAGACTTGGATTCAGAAGAGGGGATTCAGAGGACAGGAGGTTTAATACCAAAACATCTTTGTATTTGGAGCTCTTTATTCACAACTACCCCTAGTCCAGCTACAGAAAAATGGCCCCTTCGCAAGATGCTGCCCCCACCATGCTTCCCTGTTTGTGGGATATTCCTTGGATGATACTTTGTTTTGGCTTTACACCAAATGTGACTTTTAACATTCAGGCCAAAAAGTTCAACCTTTGTCTCGTCAGACCATTACACATTTGCTCATTTGGTTTGGGGTGACTGAATTAATTTTTTGGCCTAATTCAGACAGTCTTACACATTCCTTTTTGTAAAATACAGCTTCAGTTTTGCCCTCATACCCCACAGCCCAGAGATGTGCAGGATATGGGAAATGGCAGTCACAAGAAAGTAGAGCTCAGAACCAGCCATTACTCTTGTCCTCTTGGTAGGCATCCCTGATCAATGTTGGAGAGTCATCCTGATCTTTGCAACATCTCTGTGGTGCCATATTTTCTTCTCCCATTGATGGTGGTTTCAACAGTATTTCAAGGTACATTCTGTACCTTCTACATCCCTCTTGTGATTGGTGCTTTACTACAATTAATTGCTAACTGTTGAGCAACTCCAGTCCTAATTCAGACAGAAACAGGACAAGATTCCTCCTCCAAAAACTCCAGCAGCTGGTCTCCTCAGTTCCCAGGCATATATGAACTGTTGGTAGAAGAAGTAGTAAACATCACCCTGTCTGACTTTTTAGAGATGTGTTTCTGTTTTTCATGTACTGGTAAAATGTCACACTTTCAATATTTAATGTGTCTGTCTGTTATGGTTTAATGTACATTTTACAAAGTTACAAAGAATAAATGTGGAAAAGTTGTTTATCTACCAGACCAGGCGATTGAGCTTTCCAAATTAACACCCAAAAACAAAACAAGACCCCGACTCTAGATGGATTCAAGGGAAGGTATTAAAGAAATGGAGCTGAAGTAAAATAGAAATAAAGAAAAGAGTATAAACTTCTCTTTGATATTACTGTCAAATAAAGTGGAAGAGCTTATAATCCTGATGAAAACAATTCAGGAACAAAGGGAATTAAATGGAGAGACACTCCAACAGCTCAGATTTCAGACTACATTTATAGATGGAGCAGGTTAATAAAGGAGGAATGGCTGCAGTGCTTGTTAACACTAGATAGTGGAATCCTGGACATGTTACTGTGATGAAGCATCTCTGTACTTTAGATACAGAACTGCTGGCTGTGAGTCCATCTTTCTCTCTCTCTCTGCTGAACTGGGCAGGGTTTACAGAGTGAAAGACTCAACTCAGACACATCTCTGTCATCATGATGGGGTTAACACACATTTGCACCTGCTCACACTGTCTTGGTATGTTGGAGGTTTAGGGAAACAGGCAGAGGGCTGTAATCCTGTAACCAAGCAGTGCTAAGATGTTCCCACATGGCCTCTTTGACGTCAGTATGCACACACACTAATACACAAACACACCTGACTCATTCACAGCTAGCCCGCTGAGCATTAAAGCTGCTTTTACATTAAGACTCCAGCATTAAACTGGACAACAGCATGTTTCACCTGAACCCAACCTGATGTCCCCAAAAGTCTGGTAACAATACGTAAATATGCAACGTAAGAAGACATTAATTATTTAACTTTTGAACAAGTAGAGGTCTAAATACCCATCATAAAGCTGACAGCATGAGCTTCTTTTTCAGCTGACAGGAAATATATTAATTCAGTCTCATATGGTTTAGAGAAAGTAGCATCACAGATGTATTTCTGATGTGGGAAAATGGACAGCAGCTGCAGATGTTTAGTTATGCAGAGAAATCAAACATTTCCAATGCCATGAATTCTACAGTTTTGTCCGTCATTCCTCTGGTTTCTGATTTTCTTTGGAGATTTCTTATTTCTGAAAACCAAACTTCAGAGTTTGCTCCTGGAGTTTGTCACTCATCAGTTTGGCTTGATAAACTTGGGCTTTTGGAAGAGATCACCCCTTTAATGCTTAATAAGGTCACTTGGATTATTTTTAGTGACATTTCAACCACCTCTGGAAATAGCAATTATGCATAGATAAAAAAATAAAAAAGCAGTAGCCTGCAATGCAGTTTTGCAACTTCTGTTTGTTTGGGTTTTTTTTGTTGTTGTTTTTGTGTGTTGGCTTTTAGAGCAACAGAAAAGAACTGGGACTATTAATATAAAACATAGTATGGTATCAGGTGGTGCATAGAAGTAAATACTCATAGATATGTTTATTTTCAGCAGTATTGACTGAGTGTTTCTAATACTGGCATTATGTCAGAACAACTCTAATGTTCACCACATATTTTTTGTGAAATTAATTAAATTTAGTAACTAAGTAATCCCAGCTGAGGAGAATATGGGTATTCTATAAAAAGCATTTACAAATACCAGTAAACTTTTAAATCAAGTTGTTGCTCTGCAAGACTTTTAAACATTGAGTCATGATTGTTGTATACTTTGTGCAGCAGGTTATGTGAAGTCTTTCTGTGGCAGGTTCAGTGCTGAGTCACCTACAAAGATGATATAAGAGATCTCATTGATAAAACAAGCTCTGGGGGAGGTGAAAGAGATTATCATTAACCTAAAGTCTAATCTACAGATCAGTGCTCCCAAGTCCTCGGGTTTCTAACTGCACCGTTGAGTGCTTCAGGGTTGCCTGGAAAAGGTCACTGAAACCCAGATGGTGGCTACAAGAAAAATGATTAATGTGTTGCCTTTCGTACAAATCCAGAGAAATACAGGTGTCTCTTCATGAAATGTCCACTGTGAGTACAATAAAACTGCGATGGACTGGCGACCCGTCCAGGGTGTACCCCTGCAGTGGGCTGGAATTGGCTCCAGCAGACCCCAATGATCCCGGAAAGGGATTCAGCGGGTATAGAAAATGGATGGATGGAGTACGACAAAAGTTAAAGCTGTAATAGAAACAACTGTTCTTAATATTTTGTTTGCTTTTCCTAGAGCACGCCATGGATTTCTGCACCAGCCTGCATCCGCAGGACGTCGTCCCCACAAAGTTTTAAACTTTTTTTGGCTGGGGATGGGACCGGGGACCGGATGCCAGTCTGACGTCACTTCCGGGAGACGGTGGGCGATACATTCGTTGCTGCTGCTAGCAAGCTACAAACAAACTTTTTTCGCTCTTTTCTTTCTCTCCTTTTCTTACTCGTTTTCGTATTTTGGCATCTTATTTTTTAAATTTCATCTCGTCTGCAGTTGTCGTTATTTTTCCTTTTGACTCTATCCTAAAACTGGATTCGATGCTGACTTGCACAATTTGGAGGATTTCATTGATAAGATTTATTACAGACTTTGCGACATGGCTCCCGCACAACAAGGCTAAGAAACCCCGCACACCGGACTCACCTGCCGATGTCGACACTTTATTATCTTTTCCACCAACAACTTCAACATCATCGCAGTCCCATTCTCAGGTTAACGACACACTTGTCGCCATAGATTAAAAACTCAGCTCACTAGAGGCCAGAGTGACCCTCATCGAAATCGTGCATTGAGAATTTCAGCAAATTCGCTACAGTTTGGAATTCAGTCAGCAACAGATAAACACACTCACCACAGACAATAAATCTCTCAAACTCTCCGTTAAGGATTTAACAACCCAGGTATCCTCCGTCAACAACCAGCTAGTCTCCATTACTGTCGAAAACAAGTCAATGAAAAAAAACATTTTCAATTTACAGTCCCTCAGTATGAGAGACCACCTGTTTTTTTTCCGGCATCAAGGAAACTCATCAGAAGACCCCGAAAAACAATTAGGGTCTTCATGACAGACCACCTCAAACTCCCCGCCGAAACAGTCGACAGCTTCTCTTTTCACCGTTTAGGACCTCACAGACCCAATACCACCCTAACCCCGATCAATCCTCACTAAATTTGAACATTTTAAACAGAAGCAACTGGTTCAGCAGCAAGGAAGACAACTGAAAGGAACCAGCTTGGGACTCAACGACCAGTTCCCACAGGAGATCATTCGCAGACATAAGTTGCTTTTCTCATTCATAAACAAATGATCGAGGAAGGTAAAAGAGCTGTGACCTCAGTAGATAAGTTATAAGTGGATGGGCAACTGTTTAAAAATGAGGAAACCACCCCCTGGCTTTACTGACTTTAATCCAGCAATAACTACTTAGACATATGAATTTAAATGTCAAAATATATTCATTTTCTAATATCTTATATTTCTAATTCTAAAAACTCTGCTGCATATATATTTCTGCACCTTTGTCTCTCTCACCCTTAGTTATCACCTTATGACACTACACGTTTTCTCACTTTGTTTTATGTTTTTTGTTCTATGTTTTCTTTTCCATTTTATGTTTTGTTCTTTTGGCTTTGCTTTTGTTTGTCTTCCAGTGTTTTTTGTTTCTTGGTACACACACATTCACATAGTCTATTGTAGACATGTTTACATTGACACACATACACAAGTACATGTACATACATACACACATACATGCTTATTTACTTGGCTAAGGCTAATTAACACACAAAATATCTTCTATAACAATCAGCTCAACATGTCATCTCTGAAAGTTGTAACCTGGAACATACGCGGAATTGGCAAAGAAAATTAAAATCCTTAGTCACCTGGACAGCTTAGAAGCAGATATCCATTTATTGCAAGAAACACATATGTCTGATTTAACTACTATCAAACTGGTGTCATCAAAATTCATTCGTTCATTCTCAGCAAGTTACAACACTAAACAGAGGGGTTAGTATCTTGATAAAAGAATCCCCTTCATTCTCAATAAAACTATCACTGACCCTGTAGGATGTTTTTTTTATTTTAAATATATCTATTAACAGACCTGGTCTGGTCTGGTCTGTGGCTGGGGATGATTCTGAGCCCTGCCTGGTCTCTGCTGCGAGTTGTTCCTGGCTGGGGATGTGCATGCCAGCTGCCTGGGCCCCAGGGGCTTTCCCAGGGCCCTCTCAGTGGGGGTGGGGGTTGTCTGGCCGTCCCGGTGTCACCCTTAGGATGTGGGCTGCGCACTCTTGTTTTGTTTGCTGCTGTTGTGTTGGGTGCGGGCACGGGCGGTGGGCGATCAACGTCTTGGGCTCTTCCCTGGCACTGATTGCGTTGCCCCCATTCTCCCTGCCTTTCCCCTCACGCCCTCCTCTCCTCCCCCCTCTCCCTTTGCTCTGCCATCGGCTAGCAGGTGGAGGTGGGATGAGCTGCTGTTCCAGGGGCACACGGGCTGGTGGTTCATGGGTCACCTGGTCTTGGTGGCCCCCATGGCATGGATTTGGCGTGGGGGTTTGGGGGGACCTGGGTTGGTTGCAGCCCAGGGAGGGGGGCAGTTTGGGCTCCAGCCCCTGTCAGTGGTGGCGCAGTCCTAGTGGGTTTTGGGCCTAGGGGCTGGCGGCTGTGGGTGCCTCCTGGGCTGGTCTCCCTGCCAGGATGAGGGGCCGGCTGGGGGTCACACACTCATTGGGGATATGATGAAAATATCTGGGAATCAATGGGAATACACTAAAATGTGGCAAAACTGCATCATAATGATAATATTTATCATTATTTTGGCAAAACAACCAGATTTAAGTGAAAATAGTTTGAATTTCTACACTGGTCATTCCTCCATCACATTTGCAGATCATTTCTAGATTACTATGACACCTAGAAGACATGCTGACTAATCCTAACCCTAGACCCAGTCAAGTATGTTTTTATCATCACCAGATGGTTGCTATTTTTCATGATGCACCTTGAGATACACATGAATTGTGATGCAAGCAAAAACAGTCTAACCTCTGGGTTGAAGTTAACCCAGGGATTGAATTTACCATTTACAGTGTTCTTTGTAATATGAGGAATAGACTTTTGACTGAGTCAGCTGAGCTGATGATTAGCTATCATCACTTCATCAGTCATCAAAACGCTACAGAACTTAGGGAAGTAATCAGCAATTCGTCATAACTGGTGTCGGATGAATGCAGTTGTTGTGCCTGTTTTTGCCACCAAAATGATATCTGAAATGATCAGATAAAGGACCTGGTAGCCATGGATAACTTTAGCCCCTTTTTACATTGTAATCTGCAATTGGCTATTAAAATAACAGACACGAAACTCGAGCCACTAACAAACTGAAGAGCCTCAGAAGAAGTTATTTGCATTCAACAAACACAATAGGAGTATCCGATAGAGACTCATGGTCATATTTATGCAACACGATCTGGGGGAAGTCGGTACACAAATCCTGTAGTTATTCAGCATGGATCCTCCACTTCTTCCATCTCCTGCATCAGCAGCTCTTCTGATGTTGGTGAGGCCAGCGAGGCCAACCAAACAGACGGTGGGCCATCATGTTACGTAGTACCACTCGATTACACCTCCCTTCCTGACTCGTCTTCCCTCTCATCAACTTGGCTTCAGGCACCGGAGAGGCAAAAACACACCTTGAGTTTACATTGCCCAATGTGTGCCAAACACATGTTCGTCCTTCAGGGATAACAGCGGGGTCTAATCTAAAAACACCTTTTGATTGACATAAGGTTGGCATGTTCTGGTTCCCTTACAGGCCTAGTCGTTTTACCCTTTTGAATCACAGGCTTCATAACCGCTCTTCAGAAAACCTTTGTGTTACATCACATCGAGTAATTTTACAGATTGTAATGTTTCTTCTGCTGCTAGTTTTCTGTTATTTAACAGGAATGCAGATTATATTTTAACTCTTAAACATGCTGAATCTGAATCTAGCATGTTTCTATTCTACCATGGTGCTAGTTATAGCTTATACCAGGATCCTGTTTCTTCTGATTTTATGAGCTAGTTTTGTGTTCATATAAGAATGTGGGTTTTAGTTTGATTTAGCATGCTGATTAAGGAGCACTCATCTACTCCTCTGGCCTATTGCTTCTCTTATATCTATTATCAATTGTACATTATTTCAACCACTCCAGAATAGTTCAGATTTTTAGCTAAGTACATGTCTCTGCCTGGTATTGCATTTGTGTTTTGTAGAAACAAATTTCCAGTCTGTCCCACAGACTATAAGTACACTATTTGATTCCAGATGAAGATATTTAAAAAATTTCCCAGCTTAATCTAACATGGAAAGTTTCTGTTCCCAGAAATGTTTCCTTTGCAGTCCAAAGGTGGTGTGATGAGTTTTCTTGTCTGCAGGTCTGAATAGTTCCACCACCACCAAGAAGTTGCCACTGCACTTTCACTCATGAACATCAAACAAGAGGTGTAAATGAGACTCAACACATTTTTTCCAAAGCTGAGGTCCATTTCTGATCCTAATGCTAATAATTTGTGACATCTTAAGCATCTTATGGAACAGTAAATAAGACAACATGGTCTTATAGCAGTGAAGAGTAATTGCATTTTTTGCATTTGTCTTCCAAGTTTTTATCCCATTTTTTTCCCAGCAGTTACTTACGATCCCATTTTAGCTTTGAAGTCAAACACATCCTTGATGTTGTTAATGTTTTTCTTCCAGCTGCATATGATCTCCTTCCGCCCCATTGTGGCTCTCACGTTGCCGTAGACTCCTGAAAATTTTAAATAAAACAAAATGTTAAACTTTTTGTCAAATGACTCATACAGAGATTATCCTGTATAACTTTTTGAACGTATAAAGTCATTTATAAAAGAATTCACTTTTTTTTCCCTTTGGAAACTAGGATTCTTGTCTAATTATTGTGGTAGACTGGACCGAAGCTTTCGCACTCACAAAATAGGGGAGAAAAAAATTAAGCAAAAAAAAAAGTCATGAAAATTAAAAATTCTTTTTGCAAGGATATCCTGGTCTCTAAGGAACTTACCTAATTTGCTCTGCTTACATAAACTGCAGCAAGTAAAGCCTGTTTATACCAATTAGTTACACACGATTCACAAATGTGGGGGATTAGAGAGGTAAATAGCTGAATGGTTAATCTTAGATGTCATGCCTCATCTCCTGTACTCCTCCTTTGTCTCTGTCATGGGACCAGATTAAGAACTGATTTCCTGATGGGACAAAAATTGGGTCGGTCCACCCCCCCCCCCTTTTTTTTTTTTTTTTTTTTTTTTTTTTTTTAAGTTCCAGCCTAAAAGGGAATGAACCATCAAATTACTTGTGGAAGATGCCACAATTAAGTCTTAAAATGACAGTAACTCAATTTTATTCAGACATGTTACAACCCACTTTCAATATGTTTGACAAATTAATTATTCAGGGTCCTATTAGCTCCTGGTAAAGGTTTACAGTCCTAACTTTTTTTTTTTTTTTTCCTAACTTGGATGTAATTCACATATGGACACATATGTGACTAAATTTGGAATTTAAAGATTTTATGAAATGTGGCAAACTAATACAACTCACTTCTATTGCATTACAATCAGTCAAATATAGTCCAGAAAAGTTCTGAATTATTGATCTGTCAGTTTCAATACAAGCTCACAAGATTTAAATATTTGAAATATTCTGGTTGTGATTTTCAGTTGTTTTTTTTTTTGTTTGTTTTTTTTAGAGAGGGAGAGAGAAATGAACAGCAGCAGCAGTGAACCGGTGTCGGTGCTTACCTGGGGAGCGTCGTTGGTGAGCAGAGGTGTCCACGACTTTGCTTGAAACCGCAGGTGAGCTGCAGGTCTTCAGCCTTCACACGCAGGACGGAGGCGGAGCCTCGTTCATTCACCGTCACACCTACCAGAGAGTGATGCGTTTGTGAACCCTGGGAACTCCAGACTTTTTACAGTTGTTAATGGAACTGCTACACATAGTGGAGTATTATTAGGTGTGACACAAAACTGTCTTATTTAAGAGCTCAAGATTCAAGCTTGTAAAACAAACTTTAAAAAATGAGTAAAATTTCATGGCTTTTTTTAAAAGATCAAACTGAGAAAAGACATATTTTAAACTGAATAAATACCCCACTTATGTAATTGTAATAATGTCTCACATTTCTACCCAGAAGTCATGAGTTCTCATAAAATATTGAAAGTGAAGTAGGATCAATTATTTCATCTCAGCACTAAGAGAAAACAAAAAATGATCTATTCAACCATTATCTATATCTGTTTATTCTAACCTAGGGTCACAGAGATCTGGTCGAGTTTTCCCAGCTGTCTTCAAGCAGAAATCAGGGGTGCATGCTGGACATGTCACCACTCCATCACAGTGTCACATAGATATAGCTACACACTCCTCTGGAGGATTTAGAGCCACTAAGTAACTGAGTGTACATATTTTTGGACTGTGTGAGGAAGCCGAAGAACCTGGAGGAAACCTATGCAGACACCAGGACAACAAGTAACACCTGTCAGTAGCTGAAGCAGGAACCTTCTTGCTGGGAGGCAACAGGGCAAACCACCAAGCAACCTTTAACTAAATTACAAATATAGAAATAAATTCATACATGTATAGTTTAAAAAGAGAGCATAATAAGATATCTCAAAAGAAGTTGGCAGAATTTTTATCTGAATGGTTTAAAAACTAAAAAGTGAATAAACTTCCTTTGGCCAATTGTATGTCTAATGTTTGCATCTTTATTTGTAATGAATTTTTTTTTTTTTTTTAAGTTACATCTGGTCTTGCCCGAAATGGGCTGGGATAAGCTCCAGCAGACCCAGTGGATGGATTCAGCAGGTATAGAAGATGGATGGATGGAAATTACATTTGATAGTAACATGACAATGTTGTGAAATATGAAAGATTCTAAGTTGTTTTTAAAACATAATAAAGATGTGATAGACTTAATGAAGAGGTGTATTACAGAGAAACTCACTACAAACAGAAAAATAAATGATCTAGTCATCTCCTTTATAAAACAAACTATGTTCATGTGGATGTATCATGGTTGCAGCTTCAGTATAGGGGTGATTGAGTGTGTCTGTAATTTTACTTAAATAGACCTCTGACCAGGTCCTTATTAATTTCTTAATCTATTCTGGAGAAAACCTGCTGTACATTTCCACATGGACACATGTGCTGCTCTGCAGAGGATAGCAGCAGCCACTGAAATAGGATAGGCAGAATAGAGCATGTCATCCGCACTCATACAGGTAGTCAGCATACCTGCCGTAATAACTGTGTCATCTAACCATCTGGCCATTACTTCTATAGGAACAGCGTGATGATGCCCTTGTATAATGATAAACCTGCTGGCTTCAGGTGCTGTGTAGGTGGAGGCATGCTGTCATGTGACAGGCTCCTCATATCAGTCCTTTTTTTATACACATTTCAACACACTGCAGACACTGTGAGAGCTTTTAATGCTGCATCATGCCATTGCTCATGCTCCATTCAGCAGTAAGCGCAAGTTTTTCAATGGCAGGGCATAGGCAGCTAAGCAGATTATGTATCTGTCAGCAGTTTATTCAAAGAGATTCTCAGTAGGCCCTTTAAGTGCATCATTAGTAATCATAATTAGATTAATAGAAACAACAGGTGACCTTAGAGGACAAAAACAAACTTCTGTCCAAATGCCAAACAAAAGACAAGAACTGAAAACTAAAACTACAATAATCACCCCAGACTGCATATTTTAATCAAATTGTTGTGATAATATGAAGGATTACTTGGGTAGGTCTTTAAAATTTGGCTGAAAAGACATACAACTGGAAAAAAAGAAGACCAGCATGGATTTCTAAGGTTCTGGAGGTCTTCACCTATTAATAAGAAGTTCTTCCTCTTGAATCTTGCTGACTGTTCAATGCAATAAAAAAGACGGCACTGAAAATGTGTCCACACTAGTGTTTTATTTCATTTTTAAACCAAAGGGTAACATCTGGTTTTCACACCTAAAGCCAAAGCAGAAGTGTGGGAAAATTACAGTTCAACGAATGAGTGATAGGGGCTGCAGCTAAAGGTGAGGAGAACTCCACCAACTCCCATGTTAAAATATCCAACTTCACAGCAAAAATAAATATATTTGCAGCCCGGTATAAACAACAATTTTGACCAGCTAATGATCAGAAAAAGACCTTAAATGCAGATTAGTTGAAGAAGAGGGAAGAGGTCAAGGGGAAAGAAGAGCAAAAAGTTTTGACTGTTTTTTACCCTTGAACTTAATGGAGACTGTGAGGTCCCTGGTAGGTGGGATGGATGAGTTTGTTGCTCTAAGAGGAGACAGCAGGAGTATTGTATACTTCAAGGAGCATGTTCTAGACTCCAGCATGGATTTGGAGGACACAGAAAGACAAAAACACTTGAGACAGACCAACAAAAGTGTGGAATGTGTGCTGCAGTGCTTGTTAATAACAGACGGTGGGATCTTGGGTATAGTATTATGAAGGAGCAGCTCTGCAATCCCATGTGTTAAGTTGTTGGCTCTGAGGTTTGCGTCCATAATGTTTACTGAGAGTTCATCTAAATTACCTGCCAATGCTTGAAGATGCATCTTCACCACAGTTGTTGCCAGGCAACAAATACAAGATTCCAATGCATTTAGGATGAACTCTGCAGATTGCATTTGCGTGGTACAATCTTATATGGTTCATTGTTTATAGATGCACCTTTTGTGCTTGTCATTCAAATCTTTATTTAAAAATGCATTTCTGTACATGATCATTTTATTTTTCTACTGATTTTACACACTCAGAGATTTCTTACACTGCATCCTTCAGATAAGTCACTAGAGAACTTAGCAGAGTTTACTTTGTAGCCTGTTCCTATTCATTTTATTATCATTTTAAAGCTATATAAGCAGCACGGTGCCTTAGTGGTTAGCACTGTTGCCTCACAGCAAGAAGGTTCCTGGTTCGACTCTGAGCCAGAAGTCTTTCTGTGTGGAGTTTGTTCTCCCCCTGCTTGTGTGGGTTTTCTCCAGGTACTCCGGTTTCCTCCCACAGTCCAAAAACATGTATGTGAGGTTGATTGGGAACTCTAAAATTGCCCATAGGTGTGAGTGTGAATGTGGTTGTGAGTGTGTGTGTGAATGGTTGGTTGTCTATGTATGTGGCCCTGCGATGGACTGGTGACCTGTCCAGGGTGAACCCCTGCCTCTCGCCTGTGATGGGATGGGATAGGCTCCAGCAGACCCCGTGACCCAGAAATGGATGGATGGAAGCTATATATTTATGGTAGGTTTCTGACTAAATGCTGACATCTATTGGCAAAAAGAAGTGGTATTTAATGTGACGGCGTTCAATCCGGTTCAATCAGACTTATCGTGATGGGTAAGAATACAATGTGGTTAGGATGTGCAGTTTTGGCAGGTGGGTGGATAGGGGGGTTATGGACTTTGAAGGGATCCTAACAGATTGTTTCATCTGGCCCACTCACATCCAGAAACTGATTTTGCCAGTTTTTTGTTTCATTTAATTCAACTTAATTGATATGAGGCTTATATAAATATTAATGTTCTCTTGCATAGCTTTAGACACATTTTTAAGAGAAACTTGCATGAGACAGCCACGCGCGTCCTCTTCGTCAGAGTCACATGACCTGCGTCACTCGTTGACGTCGTGTCGATGTTGAGCGGAGAAATTATTTATTTATAAACTGATGCAAGGGCGCTAAATCTAAAATAAACCGAAAACTAAAATGTTAACATCCATAAATGTACTGATAAAAGCAAATGCACGCACGTAGAACTTGATCATATTTGTCCCGAAATCAATAAAGTCGTTGCGTTAAACAAAAGGAAAAAAAAGGGGGAAAAAAAGCCAAAAACAGCAGTGAATGACTCGCGAGCGTAGCCGGCCATGCTAGCTGCGTCTTAACTCGCTGACGCCGACAGTTTGGTGTTTAATCCACTTCCTTATCGCGATTTTTGCCGTTTAAACGGTCTCCATCACTAGTGTCTGGTCGCTTTTAATTTCATTTCAGCAGTGGCAGCGCAGTAAAGACGACGGGAGGGCAGCTCGGTAAGGACTGTGCCAAGAGCTGCTCAGTTAGCTTGTTAGCAACCCCGGACACAGTTTGCCTAACTTCAAACTTCCACTTCCTTATTTTTTGGATCATTAAACATCTTAATGTGATAAGAGTTTTGTCGTAGGAGAATGGCGCCCCGCGTACAGCTGGAAAAAGCGGCTTGGCGCTGGGTGGAAACGGTGAAGCCAGAAGAAATCAGACAGGAACACATAGAGCTAGCCTACCGCATCCATCTGTCGGCCTGCAAGAGAGGAAGCTGCAGGTAAAACACAAACATATCCGAGGTTGTTCAAGGATAAATGCGTCTCCACACACCACTGGTATGTTATAATGCTTCAGTAATGTCGTATGCAACAAAAGTGCATAAAAGTGTAACGACTTGGAGATCCTGACAGACCTGCTTATGGAGAAGCTTCTGCAGCTTCGTTCTCTTTAGAAGCATCAGAACATCCCACAAACACCACAAACTACCACTTTTATGCCTTTGTTTAACAATTATTATTCGAACAGAGCATTAACTATGTTGTCCTAATGTATAACAGGGAAGCAGTATGATAAAATGACAGTTAAAAGTTATATTTTTAAAGCGCAGATGTAGTTTTGATAGCTTTTGATTTCAACGCAAAATTTAAATTTTATTTGGAGGGGGGGGGGGCAACACTGCATTGATATTTGGGGTTTTAATGTAAACATTTGGAGGTGTGGATTTGGTATTTACCATGAATTATACATAAATTAACACTATACAGAACACAGAATTTTTGTATTTTAATCTCACTTTTCTCAGTAACAAAACAATATATATTAGTATCCTTACTAAAGACTAATTTCATCAAGTTTGTGCAGAAAATAATTGATATTTCAGTTTCCAATGTTGGTCTTAAAAGACAGACAATTAAATGTTAAAAGTAGCTTAAAGAGTGTGTGATGATCTTGACTTGTTTTTCCAGGCGAAATTGCAAAGGGAATCCAAACTGCCTCGTGGGTATTGGTGAACAAGCTTGGCTTGGAGAGATAGATGAAAATGCTTTCCATAATATTGATGACCCAAATTCAGAACGTCGGGATAAGGTATTTTTCCAGTCAGCTGCACTTACACCAAATTATTTACTCACCTGGCATTTTCTTGGTAATTGTCATGACACCAGAGTTGAAAGAATACAAAGAATGTATGTTTTTCTCTGCCCCTCTCCAGAACACATTTGTTGGCCTGACCAACCTTGGAGCAACATGTTACGTCAACACATTCCTGCAAGTGTGGTTCCATAACCTGGAGCTTCGGAGGAGCCTCTATCAGTGTTACAACTCCCGAGCACAGGAGCACAACTCTGAGTCTGGTATGACTGAAAACTAAATACAGAGGTGCCTGCTGTTCTCTGCTTTAAGCCACATGTGAAGTGTTTTGTCATTGTTTACACACACCTGAAGGCTGTAGCATTACGCCAGGGCTTAACTGACCCACGCAATGTCATTTATGTCTCTTATGCTTAGATTAGCAGTTTACTTTTATTCTACAAGGTCTTTCATAGATTAGAAATGTTGTTAACTCAAAACCTGCATTGATGAAATCCTTTCCTAAAATGGTTTGGTGTTCAGATATATCATTACACAGAAGGAACAAAAGATTTAAAGTTTTGTGAGTTTTCTGGTTGGTATTGGAATAGCACTAAAATAACTTTAGCAATAATAATATTTTTTTTAACTGCGCTGACTCAGATTGAATTGTTTGAAAGAAAAGGAAAAAAGAAATAGAGTAAACTAAAGAAAGATTTCAGATATCAAAAAACTCCTACAAATTGAAATAACTCAGTAGATTTTACACTATCAGGCATCAGGCCATGTAGAACATGTCTGTTAAAATTATAACTGCCATGTAAACTAATCTCACATGCAACCACACATTTGGGTTTCGTTTCATTAGTTTTGTTTTTCACAGATAAATGACTCTTAAACAGTGACAGTCCATTTTGGTGTTGGTTAGTGTGACATTGCTGACTCACACCGTGACTCCTCCAGAAGTTTTTCTGCATTTTCTATTATGAGGGTCCCTTAAATGAACATGTCTGTCTCTCTCAGATTATGAACCAAAGTCCATCTGTGAGCATCTGCAGTATCTGTTTGCACTCCTGCAGAACAGCAACAGGAAGTACATCGACCCTTCAGGGCTCGTCAAAGCACTGGGTCTGGACACAGGACAGCAGCAGGTAAAAAAAAAAAAGTCATAAACCTCGGGAAATCAATTTCAAGTCTGGGTCTGATCAAATAGTCACTCCTTGCAGGAAGTTTCTGAGTGGAAGCCTTAATAAGAGGAAATTCTCTAAAATGTTTAGTTAAGGAGTTAAGTGGCTTCTTTGTTACCTGTTTTTAGTTCATGAAACACTGTAGCAACCTTTACGAAAGGCAGACATGCCACTGGAACCAGGTGCTGAGATACAGTTAAGAATAAGAAACTTTTTTCTGCGTGTATGACAAGAAGGCTGAGGAAACACTTCCTGTTTAAGTCACTTAGGAATCTTGATTTTATTTTTAATCTTTTGAATGTCAGAAAGGGGTACTTTTATATAACTTTTCTTCAAAGTCTAATGTTTAGATTCTCTAAGTGGACTGTAGCCTTAAGCAGCTTAGAAAATGGATGTAAATATATGTGGCATCAGAAGATTTTATTCGACTAATCAATACATCCATCCAATGTATTTTTAAAGTCCCCTTCCTCGAACATTAGGGTCTCATTGCAGAAAGCTAGGGGAGAATCAAAAGAAGTCATCAAGAGAAGAATCACAAACCTTCACAAGTCTGGTTTGATTGTGTATGATTTCCAGATGTCCAAAAGTCTTGCATTCCTCCAGTCAAACAACAATACGTCAAAATAAACAACATGGGAGCAGGGAGGAGATGACGTCCGTGTCACAGAGGTGATTTTGTGTGAAATGTGCAAACAAATACCAAAACAATAAGCAAACACCTTTTAAAAGATTTTGGATGAAGCTAGGAAGAACTCGCTATTAACTAAACTAAAGTAAGGTCAGTTCTAACTTAAGCTAAAAGACCACAAAGTCGAGTTTCCATTTTCACTGGAAAAAGGTTGCGCAAAACCTAAATATCGCAAAGTAAAACCTGCAATGGTTTTTTTAATAAATAGTCAGAAGTTGCAAAAAAGCAACCTGTTTACACTTTCATGGGTTAGTTTTTCAGACGTGTTGATAATCCAGTTTGTCACAAAAGTTTTTTTATTTCCACGTCTGACATCACTGAATGTGACGCAGTTGGTCAGTCTTAAATCATCAAATCTAGTTTCCAGCTGCTTTCAGCCTAATTCATATCATGTAGTTGTGTTACAACACTAATTAATCAATATGCATAAGAGTTTTGCCATTGAATAATCATTCAAATGATCATCATCTGCCTTTGTCTTCTGTTGGTTATAATAGCAGTTACAGCAGTTGCAATAATTTGTCCAAAAACTAAAGATGTTTTCATCCATCCTCTTCAAGGTCTCGCAGGACGAGATACAGAGAGAGAACTAGGAAATTACACTCATATAAAGAACTACAGTGTTCAACGCAAACATCAACCCCTAGCAGCATTCCCATTGGGAGAATTTCAGAATTGTTTCATTTGTTTTGTGAGAAACTGTCATAGAAATCCATCTACAGTGAGATAAATCCACTGGTCTCATAACACCATAAAAATGCCAGATTAGTTTGTAGCTGGACATGGTAATGATGATCTTAATTTCTGAAGGAATATGTGGTCTCATGAGACTAAAACTGAGCTGTTTGGTCATAATGATCCTCACTGCGTATGAAAAAAGGGGAAGTTTGCAGGTAGAGTATCACTCAACCAGTCAAATGTGAAGGTGGCAGCATCCTCCTGTGAGCCTTCTGACAGCAGGAGGAACAGGTGTACAAAGTGGACAGTATTGTGAGGAAAGACGGTTCTATGGATGTTTGAAACATCTCAGGGCATCAGTTAAAAAGTTGGAGCTGGGTCTTCTAAATGGAGAACACCTTCAAATTAATTGGATAGTAGATTAGGGATAAAGTGAAGGCATTGGGAGTGGCTGTGGGTAAAGACCTCAGTCTTACTGAAAATTTGGATGTCAACTTCTGGTTGCTGCCGTGTATTGTAGAACGGCAGAACCCAGCTTTGATGGTGTTGGTGTGACATTTGTTACTTTGCCGCCACAAAAAAAAAAAAAAAAAATCAAAATTTTCTTATTTTCTTTTTTTTCCTCTTTCTAATGTACCAAACACCAGAAGTTGTCAGAGCTGCAGATTTAACACACAGAGCGGGAATGTTAGCTCATTTAATGGTGCTGGTTTGTTCACATCTCTCACTTTCAGGATGCCCAGGAGTTTTCAAAGCTCTTCTTATCTCTGTTGGAGGACACTTTGTCCAAGCAGAAGAACTCCAGCCTTCAAAATGTCATCCAACAACAGTTCTGCGGGCAGTTCTTCTATGTTACAGTGTACGTCTACTCATTTCTCTATTTTGACATGTTTTAAAATAAAAATAAGCAAACTACTTGGGTGTTTTCAGTGAGCGAAGCTGTAACTGTACTCAGATTGTGTGCCTGACCAGATTGTGTGCTAGTAGATGTCAATATGCACTTCAGTTTTTATAATATGATACTTCAAAATTATACATGTAGTTGTTGTTTCATATATTTTAGCAAATTCACAAAACGTGAAAAAAAAAAATCTCATCAGTTCATTTGTACTTCATTCATTTGATTTTTGGGGTTCAGAACCACCAGAAAAAAATGGTTATAATAAAAATACGGCTTTTTTTTTTAAGTTTTAAAACCAAACTGTAAAGGGCAAATAGAAACTAAGGTTATTGATTTTGTTTGTGTGACATGAAATATCAATTTGGAGAGAGCAGTTTAAGAGATGGATCTCTGACCTGGGCAAATGTATCGGGTCCAAATGTTCAATTACACAGTGAAATCCAGCTTTTTGTCAGCAGCTGACAGGAGCTGGTCATCAAGGACGATGAACTCAGCTTTTTTTCTCCATCACTGTTCTGAGTTTCTGTCATTTTTGAAAAACAAATTCTAGAGTTTGCTGCTGCTTTTCATCTTTCTTTTTTTCCCTTTTACTTGATAAACTCGTACTTTATCATATGATGGCTTCTTAAATGGTTTATAAGGTTGGTTGTTTTATTTTTATTTTATACATTTGTGCCATCTCTGGAAACCTTAGCCTTGAATAATGAGCATATCGCAGGTTTCCTTGTGGGATTTTTCAGCCTAAAATAATCTAAATAAAGTATTGCCAGTATAATGCCAGTATAAGGCTAACTAACTCCATCCAACAACTCGTATATTACAGCTTCTACACCTGTGATTCCAAACAGTAAGTGGTATTGTTTAACTTTGCTGGTGTCTAGAGCAACAAAGAAACATTGGGATTGTGCATATTGTACATGGTATTAGATGGTCACATGTTGTTTGTGAACTGGTCAGGTTGTTAAAACACTCCTCTGCCTCAGAACCACTAAAGTACCACAACAGCTAGGTGTGTTCGTGACCTTATTACGCAATTCACACTTGTATCCATATTTCTTTAGCCTCTGTTTTTCTATTTTTGAAAGACACTCATTTAAAAAACTATTGCTTATTAAATTTAGTTTGTGTTTCAGGCTCTACAGGATGGTCTAAAAGACGGGTTCTTTTGTGTGTGTGTGGGGGGGGGTTCTAGAACATTAATACAGAAACAATAATGACAAATATGTGCTTTTGCTGAAAATAACTCAATACATGGTATTGGATGGTTCATTGACATAAAGATAAGAGGTATTGGTTCATAGACCAATACCCCTTATTTTAGTCAGTACATACAAGTAGTTTCGGTATTGGTAGTGGAACAACAATAGACTTAATCATGTCAAACCAAAAGTTTACACAAAAATTACAACCTTTATGTTCTCCAAACTTTAAGAAGTTTACATATTGCTTAAATAATTGGGATTTCTCCTGCATTTAAAGTCTTTATAAGCACACCCTCTATACATGTATTGATTTTGCGTGTTAATTATGGGCTGGTTGTTCTCCAGGTGTAATCAGTGTGGACGGTCATCGGCGCTGCCATCTCGCTTTTATGAGCTAGAGCTGAACATTCAGGGCCACAAGAACCTGACGGAGTGTGTCACCGAGTTCCTGAAGGTAACTTTCAGTCTTTGCTGCACTCAAGTTATCGCCGTAGCAACAGAACTGGAGATATCAACCATTTATATCAGTTATATTTATATCAGTTATATCAACCATTAGGTTTGTAAAAAGCAGTTTTCAGAGCACTGGGAGTTATCAGCATAGTTGCAACCTACAGTTAATTGAAGAATAGGCAAATGAGGGAAATGAATGATCTTGGCAGCTGATTGGCAGCGCACACTGACTCTGCTTAAGTCACTACAGGCTCATGATCAGATTGCTAAGACAACATCTGAAACAAGGGCTGCGAGCTCCAGCTGGAGCTCCAGGTGCAGCTGGAGCTGCTCCAGCTGTGGATGCAGCTGGAATGAACGTAAAGTAACGCCAGATAGCATCATAGGTTGAATTTGATTGTCTTCACCTCTAGACCCCTCAGACCAACCCAGAGTCAGTTGTGGTGGTTTGTTAGTTCAGTTAAAACAGTGACAGGTGATGGAATCTCTTATCTCTTTTGAGGACAAAACCATTTTTGTTCCAGGCTGTAGGTATGTGTCTTTCTGCTGTAAACAGAGACATTTTAATGTGGAGGCCAGTGGGAACGGTGTCACTTTTAGATCCAGCTCCTTGTTGGCATCACTTTGGTTTCTATGTTAAACTCTTTCTGAGATTTGTTTACTGCATAATCGTGACTTTATCTAGAATCAAAGTCACCACAAAAAATAAGCAGTCTCATAAAGACATTTAAAAAATTATAGCATAAAACATACTTCCTATCAGTTTTTTAAAATGTGCTCCACAGATTAAGATGAAATAAATCATCTAGTTATAATTAGAATAATTAGAATTAGACTTGGCCGCTGTTTTTCTTGTCATCATCAACCTTTGCCTCTGTGCAGGAAGAGAAGCTGGACGGGGAGAACTGCTACTTCTGTGAGATCTGTCAGAGTAAACAGGATGCCACCCGGAGGATTAAGCTGCACAGCCTCCCTCCAACCCTCAACCTGCAGCTCATGCGCTTTGTGTTTGACAGGTCAGTTTTAGGGTTGGGCAGTAAAAACATTGGCACATATAATCCACATACCTGCCGCTGTGGAGGGTAAACAAAGAGGGAATTCTCACCGAAAGAGGTCCCAGTATCAGGTGTCTTTTTGCATTCAGATTTTTAATTAGAATTGATATTTATTCAAAGAAGGCCTAAAATGAGACAAGTATTTATCACTAGCCTGATTTTATTCCCTCTCTGAGTAAACGTAGGAAGCTGCAGGCTTGCTGTTAGTTTCTCTTCAACTTAGCAGCAGTGTTTTTCCAGTCCGCCTTTCATATTTAACCTTAAGGTTAAATAGTAGTTAAGTATAGTAGTTAAGTAGTCTGCTGCACTGTGTTTCAGGATGGTTCAGTTAACTCCAAACATAAATAAAATAACATGTTGATACCAAAGGCTTTTTGATGGCCACGGCCCCCACTTTGAAAACCAGTGTGTTAAAGTACACACTTTAGGTTTTTGGATGAGATGAACCAGCTTTTCATTAGACCTCTTGATTTCATTTTGTTGACTAATAACAAAACTGTAAGTTTGATTTGGTGTTCGATAAGGAGAGGAGATTTTCAGTCACAACGGGGAGAAACACACTTTCTGCTGGTGTAGACTTGGTACACTTAAAGTTGACTTCATTAAATGTTGATATTTAAATATAATTTCTTACTGATAATAACTTGAGAGTTTACATCAGTGTTGTGGTGTCAAAGCTGCTCTTTTGAAAAATGTGTATGAGGCAGATGGAAAATAAATTGACAAATTCTACTGATAAATGGAAACCAAATGGAGGACAGAATTAAAAATCTACAAATCATTTTAGCTGCTGGGGAAAAAATCTGTATTTACGGATTAGTCATCACTCTGGACTGCAAAAATGAAAAGGGAACAGTGGAGATAAAACACTATATCATTTATGAGAAGCAGATCTCATTAAATGTCTGATAAAAGGAAAATGGTGTTTGTTTATAGAGTGCTTTTCACTGGCAGAACTTTAAGTGCTTTCAGTAAAATATAAAAAACCCAGTAAATAAGAACAATAAAACAATTACAGAAAGGATGAGAAGAGCAGCTGATGAAGATAACATAAAATTTAACCTAAAAGCAACAAGTCTTAACTTTGCAATATTTGTGAATTGGAAGAAATGAAGAAGAATAAAAGCAGTTATAATTAATTAATGAGTGGTGTCTCTGCTGGTGTGACAGAAGTGTTTGTTGGTGTTTTCTACAGGCAAACGGGACATAAGAAGAAACTCAACACTTTCATCAGTTTTCCAGAGCAGCTGGACATGGGCCCTTTCCTAGATGGAAAACAAGGTGTTAATGGATGTTTTCAGCATGTGCACGTCTACTGGGTGTCAAGGCCCTTTATCAAACAAATTCTATGTTAAAATGCTAACTTAGGCTCAACAAACCCTGAGATGAAAAACCCAAAGTTTCTTGCTTCAAAAAAGAAAAAAAAAGCTTTACAGCTTTATGAAGGACAAGAGAGAGGGAGGAACTATGAGTTTGTGAAACAAAACCTCCTCTCGAGTCTCGACCAGGTTGTGGTCACCCAAGTTACCATGGTAACTGACTCTGAGTATAAATTGCCTCAGGTCCAGAAAGAGGCTTGAGTTAACCCTCTTTAAGTCACCTCACTATCTGAAACACCTTGCTCTTTCTGGTTTCTTTTTCCCTGGTCTTTGAGTTTTTTGGACTTTGACGTTATCAGCAGAAGAGCCTGTGGCTGAATATACCTCAACTCCCATCAGCAGCAGAGTTTCATATCCTCGCCATGGTGGCAAGATCCCAGTATTTTGTCCTTTGAGATCCAGATTTTACTTTTTAATGTTAATGGAAATAATATGAGCTTTTAATTGCAATTACATTAACATACTTTATACACATGTGGTGTGTAAGAGGATGGGTGGGGCCACAAATGACAACAAAACACACTGGAAACTCACTGAATGGATGTAAAACAAGTGTGTGAAGTAAAAAGCATTAATACGCAATGCTTTTACTTTTGAAAAATCAATTGCTGCCCCGAGGGCTCAAAAGCACAACTGATTAGTTCATTGATTTTGTTTGAGTTATTTTTGTTTTTGTGTCAGACGTTGGTTCATATTGACATTTATCCTTTATACGAAAGGGTGAAGACAAAGTTATGCAAGTTTTGAAGTATACAGTAGTTACTTGAGGATTTTCAGTGATGAAATAAGAAGCCCTTGCTTGACTGTTCCTGCAGACCAGAAGTGTGTTTATGAACTGAGTGCGGTGTTGATCCATCGGGGAATCAGTGCTTACTCGGGCCACTACATCGCTCACGTGAAGGATGCCCTGACTGGTGACTGGTACAAATTCAATGATGAGGAGATTGAGAAAATGGAAGGCAAGAAGCTGCAACTCGGCATCGAGGAGGACATTGGTGAGCAGTTTTACACTGACACAGCATCATTTTATTCTTAAAATCTGCTGAAACATTATATAATGTAGTTGTAACCAGAACTTCACATGCAGTTTATAAAAAGACAAATGTTTCTTTCTCTGTGGAGCCAAGTTTGCAGTTTGCAGGGGGTTTTTTTTGCTTACAGATGACTCTTTTTAATGTCACCCTCAAATTCTCAAAGACTGATGTCAGAACTTCGTGACTGACTACATTGAATGTTGATTGAGCACTTTACTATTTTCACTGTTTTCATAAGAACAAAACAGCTTCATTTCCATGCAAATCTGGGGACATTGTCCTTTTGGATGAAAACACCCACAGCCAAGCTTTAACTTTTTGTCTCATTATTTCAGATTTTGCTTCAGTTTCTTCCATCCTCATCATGCCATCTGTTTAGTGATGTGCACTTGTCCCTCCTGCAGCAAAGCAGCCTCACATCATGATACACCTCCATACTTTGACAGCTTGGATGGTGCTATGACACTTGCAAGCTTCTTCCTTTCCATAATAGTAATAATTTCAACCAAATGGTTCAAATTTTATCTGATCAGATAAGGAGTTAAAGCAGCAATCAGCTTTTATTTGTAAAATGTCAAAAATTACAATTTACAAATCCTACTATTACTGACCTAAATCACAAAAAGTGTATTGAAATTAACTGTCAAACATGAAGGAAAAAACATGTCTTTTTCTAAACTGTAAGTAAATTAATGAAATAAGCTAAGAATTCCTTGCTTTCATGCATGCCGGCTGCATGTCTGTAAACACTTTCCTGAAGTTGTTCTTCCTTTTTGACTTTGCGGCTTCGTAGCAGAGACTGTGAAGTCTCAATCACGAAAGCCAAAGTGCAGTAAAGGCTACCACTGCTCAAGGAACGCCTACATGCTGGTGTACAAGGTCCAGGAAGAGGAGAGTGTGAATCCCTCAAAGACCAATGTGGAGGTCCCGGGTAAGGAGGAGGTTGCTTGTGTATCTGTAACTCCAAATGGGAGCCTGAGAAAGAGGCAGACATCAGTTTTAGTTTTTTTTTTTGGTTTTTGGTTTTTTGTTTTTTTGAGGCAAGGAGATTTTAATTATTATTATTGATAATAAGTTTATTTTTTCTTGAGAAGCAGGTTTTAACAGCAAAATTTCTTCCTGGTCCCATTTGTGATGTTTTTTTAATGTCTCTGTTGGTTATCAGCCTTCCTTCAGAGGCTGGTTGACCAAGATAACCATAAATTTGAGGAGTGGTGCACAGAGATGGCCGACATGAGAAAACAGAGCGTGGACAAGGGCAAGGCCAAGCATGAAGAAGTGAAAGAGCTATACAAGCTCTTACCCGCAAGAGATGGTTGGTAAAAGCAGACGCTGGCACATTAGTTTTAACTTTGAGTGCAGAAATAAAACACTACTTGTTTCACCAATACGTGCATTTATAAAAGGTAAAACCTAAGAAATGTCTATTTTTACACTGCAAATGTTCAGAGATGAAATTGCAACAGGAGATGTCTGGATTTGTGTTTGATGTGTTCTTCTGTCCCTCTGCAGGAGAGCAATATGACTTTATCCCTCTGGACTGGCTCAAGAAATGGCTCGACGACTCCACAGCGACAAAGGAAATAGATACCTCACTTTTCCTTTGTTGTCATGGAAAACTGCACCCAGACAAGGTGGGAGACTGCAAGAGGGTCTCTCTGCAGGCTGCAGCACTCCTCTACAAGCGCTATGGAGGCGGGCCCCGACTAGATAGTGAGTCAAACATCTGACATTGTAAACTTCTGCATCTTCCACCAAAGTCCTGAAAAGGATCAGATCAGATCTGTGTGGAAGAAAGATGCACCAATTAGCTTTGGCCACCAGCTCTTTCCGCCAAAGCCCGCTGAAATATCTGCAGAGCTGCCATCAGACATTTACAGGGAAATGATCTAATTTAGCTCAAAGTTGTCATGGATGTGAAATCAGAAACCAAAATGCTCTTTTAAACGAGACTATAAATATGTTTATATCTGCTCTAAAGTTGTACATTTTACCATGAAGGCCAATAGAGATTGACTCACTTTTGTGGATCACAGCACTTTAAATATGTTTTTTAATTTACACACAATCAAAAAAAACATATAATCAAAAGAGGGAGTACTAAACTTAGCTAATGACTTTGTGAGGTGTGTTTGAGAGTATTTGAGTGAGTTTTCATGTTCTAAAATATTAGACTTTCACCTTTTTAGAGGGCATATGTTGGATCATGCTGAGTGTTTTCTATCAAGTAATTTAATTATTCCTCTTTCTAATTAATTATTCTAAATTCATCCCTCCTGATGCAGAATATAAAATTGAAACCAAACCATAATATCTCTCAATTTTTAAAAAAAAAATTATTCATTTTTTAAAATTATCATTACTTTTGAGTGTCTTTATTTTATTTTAAATCGGTTCCGTTTATTCTCTATGAACCCATATAAATCTTAATTGTGTTTAATGAAATCACAACTAAATCAGCCCTCTGTATCCTGAACTCTTTGGTGTGTGTGTGTGTGTGTGTGTGTGTGTGTGTGTGTGTGTGTGTGTAGGCTCCTCTCTGTGCAGAGAATGTGTTAGCCAGCGATGCAGAGTTCTGCGGCTCAAGAACCAGCTCAATGAAGATTACAAGGAAGTTGCCAACTTGGTCAAACATCTAATTGGGTAAGTATCACCTTTTAGTGATATGCATCAACTTGGGTTTAGATCAGATTATATTTTTTCCACTGTGTCTGTGCTTATTTAGCAATGAGGGCTACTGGGTGGGTAAAGCATCTCTGCGTGGCTGGAGGCAGCTGGCTTTGGAACAGCTTGAAGAAGAGGAGCATGAAACCAAACATGGCAGCAGCCAGACCAATGGCCAGGGACCATACACCAACAACAGCAAGGGTGAGTTTAACATCCAGCTGTGGTTCCCCTCCGTCTGCTGGTCCATGGTGTCTCCTCTTCATTTCTTTGTGTAGCTTTATCAGAGTAAACTTAGCAGGCTCGGCCTTGAGCCAAAAAACATCTTAACCAGTTCTAGTTGAGCAAACCAAGGTTCAAATTACACAACATATCAAACAATCAAAGAAAAGTTGAGCTTTAAGTCAATAACAAAATACATTTCCTGCTCCAAGCAACAAAATGAGCACATTATATTAACAAAAGAATGCAGCGTGCCACAGAAGATTAATAAAAGTGGAAAGATTAATATAAAGATGACTAAAATTTTAGGAATGTAACTTAAACTTTGATTTTACTGGATTAATACTGCTTACTCTCCTCTTTCTCTGACTCTGAACCTCACTCGTTCTCTGAGTTTCTTTTCTCATCAGTTCAATTTTTTTTTTTTAACAGATAGTGACTCGAAGTTGAACATATTTTTGTGGAAGAGGGTTAGGGTTTGGGAAAGTACACTAGGGCTCTGAATGATCACATACCTCATTGTTCAATTCATATTACGGTTTCTGAGATACAGATCATATTCAGAAGTATAACATCTTCTTTACTTACTATTGGGCCTACTTAGTAAAAATTCAAGGATTTTTAGAAATTTAGAAATTAGCCGTCTTTAGTGAATTTAAGTAAGTCTCTTAGACGTGTATGTCAGTGGGATGGTGATGTTTCATTTGTGTCGCCATGTTCATACGGTTCTTTCATTGTGCTAATGATGATATTTCACATATTTATTTTTACATAAGGTGATGTTTGCTTTCTTTTTACAGTCCACAAGGTAATGTATGTTTCCAAGTCGAACTGACAAAGTATGTCCACATCAGTAAAACTGTGCTGCAGCTAATGTGACATCCTGTGTTTTGGCAAGTGATCCAGTAGAGCCCAAATGTACTCATTGGTGTCTTTAAACAATATTTTAGTTCAGAATTAAACACAGGAGTGAGTGAGTGAGTGAGTGAGTGAGTGAGTGAGTGAGTGAGTGAGTGAGTGAGTGAGTGAGTGAGTGAGTGAG
>JAOWBL010004772.1:0-10805 GCA_028564865.1 Zenarchopterus dispar | reverse complement strand
AAGGCTAATATAAAATGACCTTTAAGGAAGAGGAAATATTCCCTCTTTCCTGCAAGACGGCTATAATAATAATACTGTAATAATTACTAATCTTTATTTGTCAGTATATATCTCACAAAATGCACCAAAATTTGTCCCCTGCTTTTAACCCATCACTAGTTACACTGGAGCAGCCCACTACTGCAGTGCCCGGGGAGCAGTTGGGGGTAAGGGCCTTGCTCAGGGGCCCACAGTGGGTCACCTGTGTTACCAACCTTGGGAACTGAACCCGAGTTCTCCACACCCAAGCCCACCTCTGTAACCACCAGGCTACCACTCTCCCTACAGTTGATTGTATGTAGCAGATACCATCCTGACACCCTAGGGTTAGGGTTAGATCTGAGCTGAGAACTGATCACCCAGAACTGATCTGAGCTTAGCTTGTGCAGGAGCTTTCCTCCCTGAAACGTGTGAGCCAGCTGGAAATTGATAGGAGAAAGAGGAGACAAAGGCTCCATAAGTGGAGGAAATGTATTCCTTTAAGCTGCAGTGGGAATTGGTGTTATTTCAGTACAGAAAGGATGCAGGGCAAAACAAAGAACAATGAGAATGAGTTTACCACCAAGAGTCAGGAAACAGACACTGATGCTCCACATGATCCTAACAGATGCCATCAAGACTTCAGAAAAGTCAGTAGATTTGTTATGAACCTCTGTGTTTTCCATCATTGGGGAGCTACTGATTGGGGTATCTGCATAAACACTTGCAGGCATGAAAAGCCACTTGCAGCTCAGTGAAATTACTTTCTGAGCAACTTCCCCAACTTTGAGTGCAGCTCGTATGTCACTCCTCACACTGTGACACATGAGCAGAACTCTGCTTGCGACAATTGCCCTCATATCAGTTCTCTGATTTCCAGCAACATTCACAGATTGCTCCAGCCCCCTGGTGTATCCACGCCTCATCATTATGATGCCCCTGTCTGAGCAAACACCTGCTCTCTGAGATGATGCGACCCCACTGAGGAAATGAAATTCACTCCTCTGTCTGCTGAACGTCACCTGCAGGAGTTTCCTGCGTGAAGCCACACTTGTGACAGGATATAGAAGTCGTATTAAACCTGCCCTTGTTTTCCTTCATGACGATCTGCCCTCCTTTTCAGACTCAGGCAGACAGACGAAAGGAGAGAAGATGCAAGAAGTGAATAAATAAATAATATGAACCATCTATTATTAAAAGTAAACTGTCGGAAACTGGATTCTCTTTTCTAACCCTAGACCAAACCCCCTGGGGTTTAAAGGGTTGTTTAAACACAATAAAAACAAAGGCTTTTTTAAAAAATAATAATTTTTTTTTTAAAGGTCAATATGTAGTTTTATTCTGCTGCATGAACTGAATCAGTGGGCACTGGTTTAATTACTTAATCTTTACTAAAATGGATGCATTGCCCGTCTTGCCAGATTTTGGATTAATTAAATATAATTTTGCAATTGATCATACTCGGGCACAAATGCATTCAAATAAAATGTGCTTGTTAATTCTTCATCATATATTAGCTAACATTCATACACAATTGTTCTTGTGATCTCATTATGATTTTGTTATTATTGATCCTGAATCTTAATTAAGTGCCAGCTATCCTATCTCAAAAATGCACTAAAAGATAATGGTCTCTACTGCTACAAGATCAATTTAAATATTCTGATCTTATCTCTCGTACATCTTCTGGAGCAGTAATTATTTCCCATATGATTCCCTCAGGCTGTGGTTTTCTTCTCTGTAAACTGCCTATTCGACACGGCAAAACACCTCTCTTCAGCTTGCCTTGGTAATGTGCCTAACGTAGAACAGTCTCTGCTTTCTAAATGCTTCTATTTTTATTTTTTTTCTCACCACACATAACGCATGCTTAAATTGGGTTTAACTTGGATCTTTATATGTAGGCGATTAAATATGAGTGCTGCTTAGTAGGACAGAGAGAAATGTGCATCCTAAATGCATGTCAGCATTCAGGGAAGAGGTACGCCTGGTCCCCCTTCCCCTCCTACGCTGAATTTGCTCATACAGTCAGATATAAGGTGACTGGTAGAATGATCAGACTCATTAAAGCCTGATCGATATTTTCCAGGAGGGACTGATTTGTTGAGAAGGAACCAATGAATAGTTGAAAAAAAAAGAAAAAAAAAGAAAAATTTGATGGTGAGATGGCTCTGCTGCTGACTGCATATGGAGAATATGTCTGAGCAGATGTTTTATTGCTGTGTAGTTGATGCTCCCAGGCATGAGAAAAAGGGACTGCAGCTTTGCACTTGTAACAAAGCTGCAGTGAAAACTGTGAAAGATATGGCGCACAGTACCACATATGATCAATGAAACCTTGCTTATGTCATCACATAAAATGAAATGATAAATGATGTAACAATAAATCGAATGGAATTTATTTTTTCTATGCTTTGTTAGGAATATTAAGTGTAGATAGATGTAAATGTCTATAAATATGTGACTTCTCTTGTGCAAGTGCTCAAGAACAGAAAGTGTTCACATCATCAAGGAGGTCAGAACTGGAGATGAAGATATTGATATGTGGTGTATACAAGTATTTCAGATTTGGATACGGTAATGTTACGTTTAGCTTGGCGCACAAACTGTATGGTAAATAAAAACTACTAACTTTTACTCTTGCTTGTGTGATGTTTAATTTTGACGTGAAGATCCTCAATTAGCTTGTTAATGTAAAAAGTAAATTGAACTAGAGTGTGTCTGTAACCCTGACGACTTGAACGCGCAGAGCCAGATGTTGTGGGAATCTAACCTTTAGTCTGACCTGTGTGCAAACCTTACTGGAAAGTGAACAACTGCATTTTGATGCATATTCATTGCAGATATAACTTTTCTTATGCTAATTTATTGGACTGGAGTGTAAGCTGGAAGGAGGGAAAGACCACTGTGTCAGTACGATGAGTTCAACAACAAAACTCATCTTTTTTAGTTCTTTGGTCCACATTCAGTCATGGCCAAAAGTAATCCCACCCCCATCCCCGTCCTTTTCTTTATATACCACCACAATGGGTTTGAAATATAACCATGACGATGTTAAAATGCAGACTTTCAGCTTTAAAAAAATATGACATTTACCATGTAGGAATTACAATTAAAGCAAAGTACCCACAATTTTCAGGGGCTCAGAAGTATTTGGACAAAATGACAATTATAAACCTGACCTTCATTTTTGATACCTTATTAAAAATCTTTTGCAGCCACTGATTGCCTGGAGTCTGAATTATGCCCTTGGAGATGGTTTTCAGGCCTTGCTTTATTTGCTGCTTGTTTGTGGGGCATTCTTCCTTCAGTCTTGTCTTTGGTAACTAAAAAGGATACCCTGTTGGACTAAGATCAGATGACTGATTTGAGCAACTGAAAAATATTCTATTTGCCTTTAAAAAGTCTGGAGTTGCTTTCGCAGTCTGTTGAAAGTCATTATCCATCTTCTCTGTGGGGTTTTGTCGGTTTTTAAGAAGTTTCTGAATGTGAGCAGAATATAACCCTGTCCATCTCAGAATTCATTTAGTCACTTCTGTCAGCATAATCGATAAACACCAGTGAGGCCCTTCGACTGACAACCTTGCATGCCCACACCATTACACTTCTACCTCTGTGTTTAAACAGATGATGTATGCTTTAAATCATGAGCTGTTCCTCTCCTTTTCTCTGCACTTTCTTCCATCATTCAGATGAGTTTATCTTGGCTTTATTTGTCCAAAAATGTCATTTAAGAACACTGGAGGCTTTAAAAAAATGTTTTTGTTTTATTTGTTGGGGGAGATCTAATATGGCTTTCCTGTTCTTGAATGCTACCAGTGGTTTTTCACTTTTGCAGCTACATTCATGAACATTTCTCTTAATTGAGGATTCTGTCAATGAAACACTTTATATTACAATGAAACATTACTTTTCTCCTGTCTTCAGTGGTCTTCCATCACCACTTTCTTTCTGTTCAACAACATAAATTGTTGATTTTGGTTATATTTAAGGTTACTTTTTTTAAATATAAATTCATATTGGATTTCAGCCTAATTATGACCTCCCTCCGTTGTATTGAAATCTCTGTGGACCTCATAATAGCAACTCTAATCAAAAAGCTGCCAAATGTCAGTTTTAAGCCTTTTATCTGCTTCATTTGACTTAAAGTAAGTAGGGACCTTATCTGGCCAATTAACTTCATTTCAGTCAATTTTCCAAATACTTTTGAGGCCTTAAAAAAGGAAGTACTTTTCTTAAAATGTCTGTAATTCCTAAATGGAAATTGTGATTTTTTTTTTTTTTTTAATGAAACTTTATATATGAAATCCTAAAGTGTACAGTTTGATCACACCTTGACTGTTGTGTTTCAAATCCATAGTGGTTGTGTATAAAGGCAAAATCCCCCAGAACAAAAAAACATCTGGGCCAAACTGTATTTCATTCTCAAACTAACTGCAATGTAGTAATTTTGTGATTTCACCAACAGCAGCGTGGCTTAGGTTTGCAAAACTATCTGGTCAAACAACACTATTAGAGGTTTGCTTTAATTTAATCATAAATGTACTGAAATCAGATATTGGATTCAAAACATCCATCTCTATAATCTCTTTTTTTTCTTTTATCTGTAATTTTTAATGATCATTTTAAATGATTTCTTGCCTGTTTACATTTGAAATGTGAGATGCTGAGAAGTGAAACATTTGTTTTCTTTCCTTTTGGAAAAGGAAACTAAGCAAACCTTCACATCTCTCATTTGGTTGTTAAAATATCTGCTTCCCCCAACAGCTGAGTTTCCTAAATGAAAGGCATTTTTCTCCCTCCACAACAGGCCATATGCGGCTCAGTGACTCATCTGTGTTTCTATTTTTAAATTCAAAGATGACAACTGGTTAGCATTTTGTGTAATTTGCTATAGTTGCCTCTCATTTTAGAACAAAGTGGTTGGGCTGTGCTCTCAGTAATGCTGGCTGATGATTTTTTTTTTTTCTTTCCTTCTTTTAGGTCAGTGACTAAGACCTAACCAAAGGCTGTGGAGGATGGGAAGTTTTACTAGATGTAAATCCCAAGGTTGCACATGTAAAGTCAAGTCCCACCTGGGAACTGCACAGCATGGTCACTGACTTAACTTATAGGGGGAATTTTTTTTTCTTTTTCTTTTTCTTTTTGTAAATCAAACCGTGATTTAGCCAAGAAGAACCCATGAGAGTTCTCAATGAGAAATCTAATTTACAGTAGTTTCTTGCCCAATGTGGAGCAGCTGAAAGCAGCAGAAATAATACAAGAATGCAATTGCATTTAAATTTTAGAGACATGAAATTGTATCATAAGCCATCACCATTTAGCCAATATCATTTTTCATATTGGAAAGTAATTCAGTTTGTAACATACATTTTTCCCATGACGTTAAATTACAGCTGGAGTTTGTGTGGGGTTAGTTACCAGAACAGCTTCCACCTTTATCTCACCCATGAAATATCCATCCATTTTCTATGCCCGCTGGATCCATGTCTGGGTCATGGGGGTCTGCTGGAGCCATTCCCAGCCTATATCAGGGGTACACCCTGGACAGGTCGCCAGTGCCACATACATAGACAAACAACCATTCACACACACACTCACACCTACGTGCAATTTAGAGTTGTCAATCAACCTTATACACATGTTTTTGGACTGTGGGAGGAAACCGGAGTGCCCGGAGAAAACCCACGCAAGCACGGGTTGAACATGCAAACTCCACACAGAAAGACTCCTGGCTGGGAATCGAACCAGGAACCTTCTTGCTGTGAGGCAACAGTGCTAACCACTTAGCCACCATGCTGCCGTGCCATGAAATATCTTTTATATATATGTAAAACATATTACAAATGTGCCATTGAAGAAAACCTCAGCCTGGTCCAGGAGTCTTTGATGACTCACTTTCTACCAGCCTGCAAACTGGACTTTAAAAACAAAAAGATCTTAAAACCACAGTTACTCACTGTCCTCTTTGTCAAAAAAAAAAAAAAAAATCAGCTTTGTTTTTAATTCTCTGATGTCTTTGATTCTTGACTTATGAATGGAGCACTATTGCACAGGAATGAAAATGGTCTTGCATAATATGATGTGAATAAAGTTTAATGATCCATAGGTACTGCTGCAATCCCTGTGGTCATTCAACTCAAGTTAATTCTACATTGTAAAACATTTATTATCAATTATTCAGGCTGGGTGAAAGCAGTGGGGTGTGTGTGGCTTTTTATGAAGCTGCTAAGTGTCATCTCCAAAGTTATCAAACATGAGTGGTGACACTCAAAACTGCTGAATAAACTGTTGTGAAATCTGTGGTGAATATTATTGGTTCTAGCCACTAAACATCTAGAAGATGTTAAGTTCTACCAAATTACTTTATTTGTTATGGAGCCTGACTCAAACATTTGCTCTTTGCCAAAAAGACCAATAATACATACAAGTAACAGTTTCTAGAAAGTTGAATACAAAGTTTTATAGTTAACAATGAAAACACAGAAGAGGTTTTTTTTTGTTTTGTTTTGTTTTTTTTTAAAAAAAAGCTTTCTTTAAACTCGGGATACCTGAACAGAAGATGCATTTCAATACCAGTTAAAAAGAAATACACTGATTAAAAAAAAAGAAGAAGAAAGATTTCTGGCTGGTGCTCCTGGTGAAAAGCCAGTATTCAATTCAATCCAGTTATACGTGATTTTTCTTGTTGTTGTTTTTATATTTCTGTATGTAGATTTATTTGTTTAATAGAATGTTGATACAAAAGCAAATGTAATGATGATAATTTTGCTTTTCTAACAAGAGGATCTGTATTACTGGGAAATAACATTTGTACCTCACTGGATGTTGATATTCATGCTCCCCTTTGGCAGGATTGCCTAGGGGGAATTAATTTCAACATCTGATAATGCTAATTTTTAATTATCAACCATTTGGATCTTTTATGAGCTAAAAGCCAATCTTTATTCTTCCTAAATAAACTTCACTATATTAGTCTCTACTTGGCAAATATTCCAAGTGAAAATTGTAACTATCTGCATATTTCATTTCGAATGTTTGATTATCTGAAAAGTGAGTAGCTTGTTATAATTTTATAGATATTTCTGGGCACAATTTTCAAACCCAAATAGAATGAATCATTGTGCTCTGAATGTTCAATGACTTATTGAGATGTGTATAAATATGAAGGTGAAATCAGCCAAAAAGAGATCAAAATTAAACTGAAATGTCAGAAACTGTCTCATAGGCCTACAGACATGGGACTATTGCAGTAATACAACTGTTACAACTTGATCACTAAACGATCACTTTGAAAATATAAAAGAAAGAAAGAAGTGTGAATCTAGCAGAATCCCTATCTTCCAGTAATGGGGAGTTAGAGGAGAGGCTCTGGGCATCTAGAAACATGCACCTGTAGCTTTGGTTCTCTAGTGGTAGAAGAAGCCTAGACAGAACAACCTGGGACAAATCTGAAGTACTTTTGGCACTTATAGCTCAGTCATGGCACTGGCAAGTGTTATATGTGCCAGACATGTCCCAAAGTTCATGAAGTGGAGCAAACTTGAGTTTTGTCATGTGTTGTATGAGACAAAGTTTGGCCACATTTTATTTTATTTTATAGTTTTGATGGGATATAAGGCATGTATTTTGAGGGCCAAGTGTGGCCCAAAGGCAGAAAGAAAATGGAGCATTGGCCTATGACTGGTTGATATGTGGCCAAATTTAGGCAGGTGAGTCAATGGTATTTCAGTCAAAGTCAAATGTCTGCCAAAATAAATCTGCAGATATGGGCCAAAGTCTTATCTGGAAGATGTCCACTGTTTTCAAAAAGGCACAGTGTTTTTGGATACTGCTCCAATATGAGTGACAGAGTAATGATGTGGTCCCTCCCTCACATCTGAGGACTTGTGGTCCCTTCTCCTGCAGAGATTTACATCAATAGACAACAATACTCTTTTTTTAAAAGCATTTGGGAGTGCTTTTTTTTTTTTTTGCTGCAGCAACCAACCAAGTTCATTGATAGAGAGCTTGTAGTGGTGAGTATTTTTGAAAGGAAGGATTTGATTACTAATTTATTTTACTTTCTTGTTACACATACACATGAGATCAAGAATAAAAAAAAAAATAACTATAAAACTGTAAAAAGTAATTTGCTTCAGTCTGGCACGGCTGCTGCCTCATATTGGATTGACTTTAATTTTCGTAAAAAACAAAGTTGCTCTTAAACCTGACAGGCAATTTTGAACATTATTAATTATTCATGCTCCGTTTGGTCTGTCAGGCCAGTCTGACGGTTTGTCCCCCTCCACATGCTCAGCAGGGTGGAGGGAATATGTCTGCTTGAAGCCATGAGGCCATCTGCTGACACGGAACAAGTGGCATTGCCAGAAAAATTAAAATCACGAACTTAATCCTCAAATTCTGGCTCTGGCCATGAAACGCCATCGTGCTGCTTTAATGTATCACATTCAAGTGGCAGCTTCTATCTTAACCTAAAAATAAAACAGATCCTCCAAACAAAATACCAGTAAATAATAAACCAAGGAGCTGCTCTTATATTTGGGCTGTGATAAATAAATAAATAAAAAATCAGCACAAAAGAGTGCCCAGCCAGCCATGCGTAAAAATCCAACTTACTTGGTGGCATGTACAGATCCTTCTCCACCCTCTGCCACTTAATCATTAAAAAAAAAAACCATTGGATTATAACAATAATTTATATTGACAGATTAAATGGAAGTCGCTGACTCCAGGTTGATAGCAGATCGGGGGGATACAAAGAGCTCTGTGCGTCGAGACATCGCCGCTGAGGGATGCTGCAGAAGGAGAAGGAGGGAGATGGCACAGTAGGAACGAGGGCGGGGTTTTCCCTCTGAGATGAAGCAAACTAAAATAAAACAGCAGACGCGCATACAGGCTACTGCAGATTCTTCCGACACGCTCAAGACAGGAGAGGATAAGGATGTGTTCCTTGAAGCTCAGCTGTCCTCCACTGTGAAGCTGTAGCGCCTCTTTCTTTAAGCGGAAACAGCTGTTTTGCGTGTTTTTTGTTTAAAATTTTTTTTTAAATTCACTTACATTTTAACACAGTGTGTTGTGCATCTATCATTATCTATAGCCATGTCAGACTCCGAGGACATGACGGAGTTCGCCAGCATCGTGGAGCGGATCGAGCGGGGCGAGGTGAGTCTGATCCGGATGATTTACGGTTCCTCTGACAGCAGCGGTCTGTCCGCCCGTGAATGCGCAGGGCCGGCCCGCAGAGCTGTCAGTGGACGGAGAGGGATGCTCCTAATCCATTTTAGTGGAAATTATATTCAAATCATATTTTCTGCATTTTCAGCATTAACTGTAATCTCTCTATCTGCCCCCCCCCCCCCCCTTTTCTTTTCTAATTTTACAAAAAATCTCTAGCTACTCACTACATTTAATCTCTTATTTTACTGGAGCTATGAAGGATCCTTTTTTTTAAAGAAAAAAAAATTAGCCTATTGGGTTTAATTAGCAGCTTCATTGGGTGTGTTACTGCTTAGAGCTGGAGATCAAAGACTTAATATGTGGGCCACTTGGACGCGGCTGTGTGGAGAGACTTGGCACTGGGTTACTAAGGTGTTTGTATGAGTCTTCTTTCAGACTAATAAAATGATCTAAAATATAGCTTGTGTCTCCTGCGGGCACAGACTCTCAGCCATTTCTGTAGCTCTGAAATCAGCCATCCTTTAACGTGGTTTTACCGCGGTAACACCTGAGGCGCCCCCTGCACGTGTGTGCAGGTATACTCACATGTTCATCAGGCCGGAATGAGTTGAAATGTTATCAGACATAGGACAGTGAAGTAAACTCTAATCTCTGTTGTGTTTCTAAGGATTAAAACGAGGTTCCTGGCCAATAAAAGCACAATCTTGTGATGGCAGATTTCTAGACTATTAATAGAAGTTTGGGCATGCTGTGAGTTGATGGTTACTGTTGCTCTACAGCTAAAAAGATTTTTGGTTCAAATCCTGGCTTTGACCTTTCTGTGAGAGTTTGAATGTTCTCCTTGTACTTGAATGGGTTTCTTCTGGGAATCTTGGTTTCCTCCCATACAGAGTCTAAAAACACATATGTTAGGCTGACTGGTAATAATAAACTGCCTCTAGGTGTGAGTGTGAGTCTGTGAGATTGTTTTCTTATTTGTGATCCTACAACTGGAAATCTGTCCAGCATGTGCCCTGGCCTGTTACCTAAAGAGAGCTGAAATAGGCTCCAGCAGTCCCTTGTGACCACGAGGAAGAAGCTATGCATAATAGGATTGTGAATGGCTATATGAAACAGTTGGACCGAGTATATTTGAGCTGCAAGTACATATTGTGAAAATGCTCCATGTCGTTTTTTTTTCCTTTTTTCTTTTTTTGAGGATAAAAAATGGCTCATTATCCAACCTAAAGAGCGTCTTTCAGAGGAAACTGTACAGGCACAGGGGAAACATGGAGACTCCACATGGCTGGGTGAAAAGACTTATTCAAGAAATCTTGTTTGTCTAGTGACATCAACATGATCCTTTTCTCATTACAGAGTATCACAGTATTGCTGCTGTTAGCTTCTGGAAAAGTGAATGACTTAACTGTTTCCAAAAGAGGCCTATTGGGCCTCCAACGACAATGCACACTTTAACTAGAAGATTGGTTCAAACATGTCATCATCAGCTTTATTCAGTGTTGCTGTATAAAAACTGTCAACGTAGCACTTGCGCTTCCCTAAAGATCTATGATTTCCCCTAGAAACCTTTCACAAGTGGTAAAACCACCCATTTATTTCTATCAAAC
>JAOWBL010004771.1:0-10808 GCA_028564865.1 Zenarchopterus dispar | reverse complement strand
CGGCTGGCCTGGGAACGCCTCGGGATCCCCCCAGATGAGCTGGACGAAGTGGCTGGGGAGAAGGAAGTCTGGGTCTCAGGCTACTGCCCCCGCGACCTGACCATGGATAAGCGGAGGAAGATGGATGGATGGATGAAGTCATCATCACAGTGCATGTATTTTTTTTGTTTGTTTGTTTTTTTGTTCATTCAGTTCAGAGGCTGCAAAGTAAAAGTTGATGTGATGTCATTATAACCCCTCAGGTCCGAATTCCATAGTGTCTCCTGGACCTTTGGCTCAGAGAGCCATGAAAGAGTCATGGGCCCAGTGGTCCCTAAAGATGGGAGTGGAAGCCCTCCCAGAGTCTATTACCGAGTACCTTCAACAGAGCAGCAGAGTGGAGCTTCACCAAGACGCAGCTGTCACTCAGATTATCCCCTCAGACTCCGGTTGGAAGGTGAGTGACAAAGCTGGAGAAGAGTTTTACCCAAATGTGGAAATACAAGGTTTGTGAACTGTTTTAGTCACCAGAGCTTCAGAGTTCCTTTAGTGCAGGGGTGTCAAAGTCAAACACACAGAGGGCCAGAAAACCAAAATTGCTACAGGTCGAGGGCCGGACTCATTCAATATTTATGTTAAAGCATAAATTAAATGATTGCACATATAGCCTACTGAGCCTGGACCAAATACAGTGTATAGTATTGCACATTGCAACATTAATTATCATTAAATAAATAAATACATATTTTCTTATTGCTCTGTAATTTCAAGTGAAAACATTTTGTGAAAACATTTTTCAACAGGCAGCAAAAAGGTAAATTTCTTTCAAAACAAAATATGTCCCTTAATACTAATAGCAAGATAAATGCAGAAATGAAATTACATGCATTATAAACTTAAAATGCATTACTGTGCTCCTCTATGATCCTCATCAATCACTGCTTTCAAATAGTAAAATGAGAAAGTAAATCAGATCAGTTGTAGTCTTTCTTATGGCTCTATTTTTGCAACTTTTCCTGAGTCCATTCAACTGAAAAAAATCCCAAAACAAATAAAATCCAAAAATCTACAAGCAAACAGATAAAAAAATAATTTCCTTCAAAGAAAATGCACGTCCTGTGGTAACATATGCAAAAATTAAACTGAATTAAAAAGTGGAAAATACGTTAATGCTCTGTGGTCTTCACTTGTCTGAGGCTGAGCCTGATACTTTAGTACAAGTTCATCAATGTTTGGGGTCAATGTTTTGGGGTCTACGCTGAGGAAATTCCTTAGGATTGAGGTGTTCATCAGTAAGACAACTCCTGTGTGATGTTTTGTTTAGCTTCATCAAAGAGAACAGTTGTTCACACAGATATGTGCTGCCAAACAGAGAGAGTGTCTGAGCAGTTTGGATGCACAGCTGGGGCATCATGTGGATATTGACCGTGCAAACTTGGCAGCACCAACGTTATCATATTTTTCCTTTAGTGTATCATTACACTGGAGCTCAGTCAATTCCATTTGTAGGTTTGGTAGTAAGCTTTCCACTTCAACTGCAAAAGGTTTGCTGGCTGAGCAGTTCAAACCTGCTTTTTTGGGCTTTAAAGTTGGCAAATCAGTGTCTGAAGTTGGTGGCAAGTTTGCTGAGTTTATGCTGGTGCGTGCGAAACACCAACGGGCGGCTGCTGCCGGCCGGGCCAGATCTAATAGTACTTATTTATGGCCCCCATGATGATATTTATATCATCCCGGGGGCCATAGATAATTCATTCACAGGTCGAATCTGGCCCACGGGCCTTGACTTTAACATATGTGCTTTAGTGACTCTTTAGTACAGACTTTAACCGTACTAAAATTAAATAAAGAAGAACAAATCTTAGAAGTTAATATTTTCTGTCAAGAGATGTCACTGAGAACAGTACAAGTGAACTTTTGAGTATACTTGTTATGTGTGGTAAGGAGAAGTACAATTCAGGCCTGAACACAGAGTGGTAGGTAAGTGAGTAGATTTATTTGAGTCTGGTTAAGCAGGAGCATAAATGAGTTGTGGTATGCAGGGATCGGCGGCAGGCAGGCTGGTTGGCATATGAACTGGCAAGCGGACATGTTGGTGGACTGAAAGGATTCCGGACGAGATGAACAAAAAAAAGCTAAATGCAGTTAAATTACTATCAAACTCTTTAATGTAAAGACAAAGTGGAACTGGAGAATGTTACCACCAGGTGACCAATCATCTGGTGACAACAGGAGGTCCAATCCAGAATAAATCCTGCCGGTGATGAGATGAATCACAAGTGTGGGGCTTGCTGCTGGAGAGGCGGCATGCCCACAGGACCATAACAGACTTCCATGAGACTTTGTAAAGATGTTTGTTTCTTAAATGATCTGTGTGTGAAGGTGAGAGTAAAGAAAGATTTTTCCTTTTATCCTATCAAGCATTAAAACCTGGCCAGGGGTCACATGACAGTGGATTTCCAGGACTGACACCAGCAGAGGTATGCTGGCTTATTAGAGCTGGTAGGAGATCAGCTCAGAGGGCTTCCTAACTAGTGAATGAAAACACGAGGAATGATTCAGCAATCTTGGGTTCCTTGATCAGATTTAATGACACTTGATTCTAACAGATTGAACTGGAGGCAGCTGTGGGAAATTCAGAAGGATGACCCCAGCTTCAGATGAGAAAAAAACCCTCCTGATGATAATATTCTCCTGTAGCTCCAGAGAGGAACCACAGTTGTCTTAGAGCCTCCTTGCTACTCAACCATAACAACAGAAAAACACCAAGTGATGAGAAAGAGCAGAAAACAACTTTGTTTTCATTTGTTTGTCTAGGTTCATTTGCAGGATGGAGTTGTCTCTGCTGACCACATTATTTCTGCTTTACCAGCTAAAGGTAAGTAAGTGTTACCAGAGGACCTTAATTGGTCATTAATGACTGCTTAAAAATTTTAGCACTGTTCAACCAAGAATATGACACACATTTTTAATAAATAATAAATCCATAAGCATAAACTAACCTTTGACTTTGAATATCATGCCTTTGTTTTCAGCAGCCCTCCAATTTTATGTATTACAGTTTATAAATGGCCTAATATGTGTCCAGCTTTTATTAAGGAATTTTCTGAATTTTTATCAATAATATGCACCTCCTGTAATATGATTATCATATCTGGAGTTTTTAACTTGCAAATTGATGTGCAGTCGGACGGTTTATTCATATTTTAGACTTCCCATCTTAGATTTTGTCTTTGACTGTGTTTTTTTTAAAAACATTTTATTATTTATTGCAGACACAGACATCCTATTCATCTATCTTTGCCTACTATGATTTATCTCAAAGTTTTTTATTTTATTTTATTATATAAATTTTTGCTATATTTCTTACATATGTAATACACACACACACTGCAGTGGAGGGGCTGTTGAATCCGGTTGCCATGGCAATGGCCCAAGGTCCACTCATCCCTAGGTGTTAGTGGGGTCCATACGTCCATCCAACAGTGGTAGTGTTTGGCACTCTATCCCGCCTGGGGGTGGATTGTGGCCTCTACCATGCAGCCTGGCTCCTGAGTTTCACAGCTGCTTCCAGATGCAGATCCCTCTCTGTGATAGTGTTCCCTCACTGTTTTTTCTGTGCCCAGCAATGTTTTTCATGTTATTATTTATTTTAACCTTTGATTGTGTTTTATCAGTGATAGTGATCAATGTCAGTGGGTGAATGGGTGGGACTGATTGTTTTTACTGTTAAAGCACTTTGTGCTACATGTCATTGTCCGAAAAGTGCTCTTGAAATAAAGTTTGATTTGATTTGACTGCAGAGAAAGTGTCTGATGATTGTCTCTGTTCACAGTTCTTTCATCTGTCCTGCCTCCTTCCTGTCAAACTCTGATCCAGCAGCTGCAGGAAATCCCTGCAGCAACGGTTGCCGTGGTGAATCTGGAGTATGATGGTTCTGTTCTGCCGGTAACGGTGAGACCAGAGATCACGCATCTGAAAACCAGGCTCGTGTAGCAACTCCATCAAAAACATTTAGAGCGTCTGTGTTTTTTAAAACCAGTTTTTGATGCTGCAGACAATAACATTTTGTGTGTTTTCCTTGTTTTTGTCAAAATCATCAGCCGTTTGATGAACTTATACCAGTAGTAAGGAAGCAAGCTCTTATGCAAGTTTAACAAGCTGCATGAATAGTTTAGTCCCTGATGACTTTTTAAAAGTAACTAATTCTGTTAAACATTTATCTACTACTGAGAGAAAGCATTAAAGAGGACAGCTGAAGCTTCTAAGCAAAAAACCATGAAGCATTTTTTAAATTCTAAACTTATCTGTCTGAATGAAGCTGAAAGGATCTGATTTATTTTCACTCATGTGACACCACTAACATAACTGGATACACTTTGATCTATCAGCAGTACTTTTACTTCAGTTTTTATAACCAACTGTTTAACTATACTAACCATTAACTATACTAACTGCTGATTGTTAGTATAGTTAACATTAGTATACGTTAGTGTAGTTAACTATAACTAACCTTTACTAACTATTCTCTGTACTTACATTAAATACTGCTAACCTTTAACATTCATTAACCTATAGTAACGTTAACCATACTAACCACTATTTATACTAGCTGGTACTCTGCTACACACACATACATTAATTTAATGGATATATTTACTAGACCAAATTTTTCCAACAATTGCCCCAATAAATCAAAACTACATTAGGCAAGATTTAGTTTTACCATTTAACCTAAACTACTGTACGTTTGTGGGATGGGAGAGAATTGGAGAAGCTGGAGAAAATTATACACAGACACAGGGAGAAACACAGAAGGACCCAGCTGGTCCAAGATCCAACTGAGAAGTGTCAGTGCAGTAAGAACGAACCAGTGTCACCAAGGTAGGACCTGCAGAAAAAGAGAGAGACTACAGAAGATAGATGGTCTTAAACTTGGATCAGAGAGATGGGGTGAAGATGCTCAGTGCACCATGGGGGTTCCTGTGGTGCTGTGATTTAGACTCAACCCATCTGAAAGGATTCTGCTGATCATGCTGGGTCATAACTGTTCTTACCTTGGGGTGTCAAAACCAGGTAACCTTAACAGGTTAGGGTTACCTATTACCTTCTCTTGTCTTGAGCTAAAAACCATGTCTTTATTTAAACTTAATACATGTTTGTACAAGTATGGAAGCAGCTGTGTGAGTCAGCTAGTATATTTGTGTGTGTATGTGTTTGTGTGCACAGGGCTTTGGTCACCTGGTTCCTTCCTGGGAGGATCAGGGTTTACTTGGAGTGGTCTATGATTCAGTTCCCTTCCCTGAACACAACAGAGCTGGAGAACCCTCCACTAGATTGACGGTATGCTCATACGTGCCAACATTTGGAAATTGGTCAGACACACTAATTTGTTTAACCTGACTGGTTTTATCTTTAAATCATTAAAAAATGCCATTCTTTCTTTTTTTTTATTATTCATGTTTATGTTTATGTTTTGGTTTTAGAAATTTGAGCTAACCATTTTAGAGACTTAGTCTTCGTCTGATGATGAGTGGATAATGGAGGTGGTTCGTTCAGATTTGGTTAAATTTGGGGTCAGGATAGAGGAGGGGTCAAGTTACAATAAACCTGTGGTTTGCGTCTTCCAGGTGATGATGGGCGGGGTCTGGTTCCAGGAAGCGTTTGGGGATCCCAAGGTAGTCTCGGCTGACACTCTTCTGGCCAGAGCAACTGAGGCAGTGGTCTGCCACCTGGGTGTGACAGTGCCTCCCACCTGGAGTCAAGTGGCTCTTCACCAGGTATACCAGGACTGCATCTGTGAAATAAACCCAGAAACATGTTTTCTTTAGAGTGTGGAGGACATGTTCAGACAGTGCTGACATACTTGTGTCCTCAGGACTGCATACCTCAGTATCACCTGGGACACAGATGCAGAGTGGGTCAGTGCTAACTTTATCTAAAAAGTACGTTTGCTGAGGACCACAGGGGCAGAATCTGAAGGTGTGTGTGCGTGTGTGTTTGTCCAGAATCCATGCGTCGCTTCATCAGGGACAACAACCTCTCACTGTCTCTGATTGGTTCCTCCTTTGATGGTGTGTCGGTGAATGATGTCATCTTCAGTGGACGGAGGGCTGTGGAGACACTGGTTGGACTCTGATGTCACAAAAACGTGACCTCAGTATGTGAATGTCAATTTAATGAGATTAAATGTGCTGAAGTGCTTTTTTTTCTCTTTTAAAAGCTAACATAATCAAATGTTTGATTTTTTTTTTCAGATTCTCTTTTCATAAACATTCTTGACAACGACACCACATCCTATTTTTAACTAAACAGAGCTTTTTGTTAATATTAAAATAAAACTAAAGATCAGCAGTAGATTTTCATCTTTGTATATTGTACTGTTGGTCTTTCTCATTCCTCCCTTGTGCAATAAATTGACTTCAAAAAGGGGTTAGAGGAAGGGGGGAGGGGTGGGGCATGATTGGGATTTTAAAAGGTAGAGAGGACATGTCCTCTCTGTCCCCAGTGGGAATTACATCTATGATGGTCAAGGATGAAGAACATCACAGGCTTCAAGCAGGAGAACCAACTAGATGAAAGTTTGGACAGAACCAATGAACTGAACATATTCTTCAACAGATTCAGATCAGAAACAATACCAACATAGTCCTCCTGCCCAGCCTTAGTCATGGATCTTTCTACTGCTCCATCGTTATTTCAGGAGATCATGGGTCCACTTGCCCCTTCCACCTGTTTGTCTCTAGCAATCAGGTGAATAGGCAACTGCAGAAACTGAACAGGAATAATGCTGCAGATCCAGGTGGTTTCAGCCCCAGGGTCCTGAAAGCCTGTTCAGACTACCTATGTGGAATTCTGCAACACCTCTTCAATTTCAGCTTGAACCAGGAGAAGGTTCCAGGGTTCTCGGAAACATCCTGCCTTGTTCCAGTAATCAAAAGATCTCATCTGTCTTCTAATGACAGCGCTGTAGTCCCAACATCTCTTCATGAAGGTCCTGGAAACTTGGTCCACCTGAATGAGCAAACAAGCACCTTCCAACACCCACTCCAGCTTCCTTACTGTTGGGTTGGAGTTGAAGATGCCATCATACATCTACTTCAACAAATCTACAGTCATCTGGACAAAGCAGCAATACTGTAAGGATCATGTTCTTTGACATCTCCAGTGTACTTAACACCATTAGGCCTGCATTACTACATAAACTCCAGAAAACAGGCGGATGGTGGATACTCAGAGTTTTAACTTAACCTACTTCGTAAAACAGACCTGCTGTGTTTATCAGATTTTACCAGACCATAATCATCTTTGGTATTCAGAAGTGTAAAAGATGTGATAAAATGTCTGCATTTGTATGTAAGATTCTGGATGAATCACTTAAAATGTCAAACTTTCAGACACATTTCTATCAGAGATTCATAAGACAGTTTATTTCCAATAACAACTGAAAACTTGTAACATTCTTCGTTTTATTTGAAGTAAAATAAGAAAAAAACACCTCTTCACGTGTTAAATTATCTACATTCAGATCTAGAACACACACACAGATGCTCTATCTGAGGCCCAGCTTCTTCTTTTCCTTTTGTTTCTTGCGGACCACCTCAATGTTGCGGTCCTTCCACATGCTCTTCCTCAGCTTGATAGGGCGGCTGCCAACATACTTCCCTGAACAAACACAGATACACTGACGTTAACATCCAGACAGTGGCCTCAGAACATCCCTGCAGGACACAGTCGTCGAAGCATCCGAGATAGTCCAACAAACCCAGACCCAAACACGAGATCAGTGAGAGGGTAAACGGACCGTTCATCTCCCTCATGGCTCTGACGTAGTCGCTGGGATCTTTGAAGCTCACAAAGCCGTAGCCTTTGGTCTTCCCAGTCCGTTTGTCTCTGACAACCTGATGATGACAGACCTTATTAGTTCAACAACCTTTGTACTCATATCATTGATTTCAGTCATTATCATTGCTAACGACAATAGTCGCCTGTATAATTTCTGCAAGGATTAATGTTCAGTCTAAACCAGGGGTGGCCAACCCTGGTCCTCAAGAGCCGCAGTCCTGCATGTTTCAGATGTTGCCCTGCTTCTTCACACCATGATACAAGTGGCTGTGTCATTGACAGACTTGTTCAGACCTTGATAACAAGCAGTTAATGACCATTAATTAGAATCGAGGTGTGTTGAAGCAGGGAGACATCTAAAACATGCAGGACTGTGCCTCTCGAGGACCAGGGTTGGCCACCCCTGGTCTAAATATTAATTTTACTTTTCTTACAGCAGTTCTCTCCTTCTTCGATATTTATAACACCCGCAAAGCAGTCAACATTGTGAGGGACTCCAGCAATCCTTTGTATAGCCTGCCGTCTGGGAGAAGGTACCGGAGCCTTCGTGCCCAGTCTACCAGACTTATGAACAGCTTCACCCACCAGGCTGTCAGAAAACTGAAGCTCTTTGAATGACTTCTGTTTAAAAAACCATCAGCTATTTCAGATGACTTTTTCATAGGTTCTTTCATTTTTTCCTGTAATTTCCTTGGCTGGACAAGCATTCCTTCAAAACAACACATCACATTGATGTTTAATCCTCACATAGTTTTAAATATTGTTGAACTGAAAAATAAAACTTATAAATCAGAAAAGAAAAACTTTTTTTTCAATTTGTTCGTCTGCATGTACCACATGTAGTGAGAAATGGGAACTTTGTCTAGTACTCAACACCATGAAGGAACTGAAAGGATTGTGTAAAAAAGAAATCTTGAACTTAAACCTGCAGTTTTGGAGGGGTACCATGGACGGTTGGAAGGCTGGAGGGTTACTGTGGACAGTTGGAGGGCTCGATGGTTACTGTGGATGGCTGGAGGGTGACTGTGGAGGTTTGGATGGCCACTGTGGACAGTATGACTGGTAGCAAAGATGACCAACACAAACTCACCTTAGCTTTGAGAAAAGATGGGTATCTGCTAAAAGCTCTGGCCAGGATGTCGTCATTCACCTCGTTACCCAGGTCTCCACAGAAAATACGGAAATCATCTGTAACCAACAGAGAAATCAGGATTCTAACTATGACGACCAGAACAACCACGGAGGCAGCAGTCACTGATTTTAGAGAAAATTCGCGCTTCCTACGTCCAAACTAACGTAACAGGGTTTGGAACTTCTAAACTACTGGAGTCTATAGTGGTCTACATCGTGATTCTTCTAAATCTTGAGCTCCAAGCTCCTCAGCAGTCCGTACGAAGGAAAGAAGGTTCAGGATGGCAGAAAGAACAACTTCAAGAACCAGCCATGCACACTAATACACAGTAGCAGGAAAAGAGGCTTCAAAAGTGCTTTTCGTAAGACCTGTTGACAACATCACAAGTCATCCACAGGTGACCTGTGATGTCACAGGAGGATTTGTCCTCTAACTTTATAGTCTAAGGGGATGTCATGAATTTCAGTTGATTATCATTAGATCAAGATGCTGGGGTGTTTCTGCTCAACTCCTAGACACTTCTGTAGTCATAAGAACATTACCCATAAATTAGTGCTGGAAATCAAAAACACATTTTTCTTCAGAGCAGTGGATGAAACACTAGTGTTCATTCTGGTTTTATTGTATGTTTCTGAGAGCTTCAGTTTGAATGCGAAGTCCTCATACAGTAGGTCATTTCCACTAGTACCTACTCAGCTCGACTCCACTGTTTCAAGGGTTTTCCACTAGGTTATAGTATGTGTTCGTACCTCCTGTTTTCACGCCTACTTGGTTGTAACCGAGCTGAGTTGGGCTGAAAATACGCCACCAGGCTGCAGGCCACTGTTTAGCCAGAGAGTGATGTCTCTGATGAGTCTTCAGGAGGAACTCCTTCACACCCACTATATTTATAACCCGGTAACTACAACCGCAATATTGATTTTACAACTAAGCTTTGCTACAGCAAAAAATGGCAAACAAATTTACTCAACGACTGAGTGGCCAAAGGCCCTACTGACATTGAGGTGGTACTGAACAGTAATGGAGAAATCACTGAGTTGAGTCGAAAACGATAATATTCCAAGACAAAAAAAAGGCAGGTGTGCTAACCTGCCTAGGTTCCACTGAAGACTTGTCCTCACAGCTCTGGTTCTGTACAATTTTTGCTCTTGTTCCGTTTATGTTTTACTCTGGTTTTTACCTGAATCCCACTCCAGCAGACTAGCATCCTCCCAGGTGCTCCCTGCTGCTGTGCGAATGCACTTCTTCACCTTCTCCGTTTTGGTCTTCTTTTTGTCCTCTGTAACACTTTCCAGAGGCTAGACACACACACACACACACACACGACAGGGTGTCTTTGTGGATCCCTTACGACATGAAGACTGGACACACACATTGTTGTAGAGGTGGGCGATATATTGTATATACTTGATGTATCGTGAAATGTTTGACATGAGATATATAAAATAAGTATATCGTTAACATCGAGCATAAACTGTCACAGAAGTGTTTTTGGCCATCCATGTGATCATTGTAGCTTGGATTTTCTCACTCTCTCTGACTAATCCCCTTACAGCAGAAGGCTGCACAATCCCACGCCTGTGCAGAAAACTTCTAGGCACATGCGTATTGTCGCATCGGGAGACATGGAAATGAAGTTTTCAGTTGCGGACATCAAGAAAATTTGGAAGTGTACAAAAAAAACCCCACCATATATATATATATATATATTCAATTCAATTTTATTTATATAGTGCCAAATAAAGATAAAAGATAAAAGGAAAACCCTAACAATCCAGTGATCCCCTATGAGCAAGCACTTGGCAATGGTGGGAAGGAAAAACTCCCTTTTAACAGGAAGAAACCTCCGGCAGAA